>OMKZ01018002.1:0-19833 GCA_900302535.1 Neoniphon sammara | reverse complement strand
GAGAGTGCAGATAAGGCTGTGCTCTATCTCTCTGTCTCTCACACAGAGTCACACACGCACACATTCACACACACACACACACACACACACACACACACACACACACACACACACACACACTTATGCAATCATGCAATCAACTGCTGATTGGGAGTGGAAACAGCAACAAATGCTTAAGTGTTATTACAGCAAATGTTGAAATTGCTGTACTACAATTGAATTATATGTTTCCAATCATTTGTTTTCATGATGATAAACTAAAAAGTCAATTTGGTTAAGTTTCTTCCTTTACAATAGAAGTGCTAACCTTAAACACATTGTGCTCAGATGAAACAAGATTTAAGTTTTAAAACAGTGAGGTGGTTTGACAAAAAAAAATGCAAATCTTCTGGTGGCCTGGCTGCATCCTGGATCATACTCCTTGTTGAATGTTTGCACACACTATTGACCATCTGGATGCTATTTCACACACTCATGCACAACAAGGCATTACTGAAGCAATTCTGTATGTTCCTACATGTAAATACATAAGAACTCTTTTCATATATGAACAAAACTTTATTATACCTCTGTGGACAAATAATATATGCCTTGACTGGAAAGAATTCGTTTTACATCTCTCCTCATGTTGGGTACTTTGTGTTTGCAGCCTCTAGAACAGGGAACACAAATCATCACTTTGTCCTTGAGGTTGTTATAGCAACCCCATGTGAGTGTTCAATTGTGGATAAAATGTTTTTTTTCTCTGCTTATTAAAAATAAATAAATAAATAAAAAAGACAAGGTGCTAGGAATCATTTGAAGCCTCTGATGAACAGGGCACACTGATCAGGACAAGAGGACTCACATCAGTGCCAGAGCCACTTAAAATGAAATTGGCTGCCAAGACACATCTGAGAGCCTCCTCTTGTGCTAGCTTGCACCCTAATGTGTGTACATGATGTGACCATCTCTTTTATCAAAACAATTTAATTTTTTGTAGTTTTTTTTTTCATTTCATATCAAAAATCCATTTACTTGTTTACTTCACATGTCCCACAGTGTCCCATGGCCCCTTCAATAAGTGCCACCCAATCAATTAGTGGCACCAAGTATATATAATCATAAAGTTGGGTATAAAATGAATTTCCAAAACAGTGCTAAAACATTTTTGCTCAAATCACCTTGAGTGGCATTTCATCTGGTTCTTAAATAAATCTCAGGTTAAGGACTGTATGAATATGACATGAAAAGCAGCAATCTTTTATTGGCAAACAGCATGCGTATGGGTGTGTTCTAATTTTTTTATTCTGTGGTGTGTTTGGAAATTTGGCCGGTAACCACACACATATCCAACCTACTTCCTCCCATCCTGCTGTCTGCCATTACTGGTGACCTGCTCTCCGATTAAGACCCTGTCTTGGCCTTGTACCAGGGGGATGACTTTGCTCTCAAAATAAAAAGTCCATAATGTTCAAATTTATTAGAATATACTGAGTGTTGGGCATTTCATATTTTCTGGGATTTTGACATTTTCTGCCCTTCAGCTCAACAGTGCTGCCATTTGGTGATCTCATCTGATTAGAGGCTCATCACATCAGTTTGGACTGAAGCACCCAGGAGAGTCGTTCAGTAATGTATGAGGGGGCAGGCGGCCTGATTGACTTAGAAACACACAGAGGCCAACCTGTATAATACTTCAGTGCAGCCAATATGCAGAGGACAATCACTGTGTCATAGTGCACTCTGGGAAAGCTAGGTTTTAGAACACAGTAATTACCATGCGCCTTCTGGCAGAGATGTAAAGAGGCTTTCAATAGATCTCTATGCACCTGGACACAATCTGAAACGGGGCGAGGTCTGGAAAAGAGAGGAGTGATTGCTAAGGCACTTCACAATTTCTTTTACCATGGCAACATTTGATCTTAACCTTCAGTGGACACTAGGCCAGCGATGAAGTATTCGAAGGAAATTTAAAGGGGTAATGGCTTAATGCTGTCTTGTATTGTGCATGACAGTTTGGTCTGAGGGAATCTAGGCCCTATAGAAATTCTCAGGACTTTGTCTGTGTCCAGAGAAATACCCTAAAATATTAGTCCACAAAAACAGACTACACTAATGGGCTAGTGAAGAATTCAGATCTGTTTCCTGAAAGTTTCAGTAGCCTCAGTTCCAGTCTGGTCAAGTGCAGTCTAAAAGTTTCAATTTCAAGTTTCAAGATTTTTTATTCGTCACATACACATTATCAGGACAATAGCAGCGAAATGCCCAGTTGTGCAAGAACGTGCATCCAAAAAAAGTGCATCATGATCAACTGCAGTCTAATTGCAAGTGATTATTAACTAAGCTAGTATGAAATGATGATACTATATTATTGATCGCTGTTACTGAAGCATTTTGTATAATTGATATCTTGTGGTAATAGGCACACCTGTCTA
Source organism: Neoniphon sammara (assembly GCA_900302535.1). NCBI lineage: Eukaryota > Metazoa > Chordata > Actinopteri > Holocentriformes > Holocentridae > Neoniphon > Neoniphon sammara. Next base: position 17,416 of record OMKZ01018002.1, on the reverse strand, counting down.
TCTGCAGAAGAGAAAAACTCTGGATGCAAATTGATGGAGGCTTTGACAAAGACGCTGCCACAACATGCCAGTTAAACTATAAAGTAAGCATCATGTATTTTAAATGATGGCTGTGATAGCAATCCATTAAAGGGAGCTGCTGTCTCTCTCACTAAGAGGGATTTCACTTGCAGTTTAAGATAAGAGCATTGTTGTCTTAAATACTGTATCTCTCAAAGATACAAGCAATGTGCAATTTGGGAAAGCGGTTTCCAGTGGTACAATGTAGTAATATTTCTTGGGACAAAATGATCCAATACCATTACTTCAAAGGACTTGTACAATAACAAATGCTCAAGAGCTAAGTATCCTATTGCTTTGAGATAGCAATTAAATTAAATGTAGAATCACATCCACAAATAAGGAAAAAGTCTTAAGGGGATGTTATATTAGTATTTGTGACAGTTGACTGGTTCATATAGACTGTGTACACATAAGCACCTTTCTATAAATGGATTATCTAAACCCACTCCCAGTGAGGACAATCCCAAAGTCTATTAAAGTGCTAAAGCTGTTTAGTTTACAATGTAGGACCAAAAACACAGAAAAAGTAACATTATAAGGGTCCACATCAACACTGTTTGGATTATGTATTAGAAGGATGATTTTTAGAACAGATTCTCAAAATAAATCCCAGAGCAAATAGGCAATCAGTCAGAAGAAAATGCTAATTCAGTGATGACAATGGATGACTGGAGCAGCGATTATCTGTTGTGGACTGTCCATGATTTTATGGAAATAGTCATGTAAAAAGGGACAATGTTTTTCCAAAGTGAAAAATGGCTTCAAGTCACCATGCCCATGTCTAATAGGTGGCTCAAATAGGTACTCAAGTCTAAGCTGGGATTAGTGGTGCAGCTCTGCACATTGCCAAGGGATTTCTCTTTTAACCTTATGCCTTAGGATGATGTGAGGGGGCGGAGTGAGGCAGTGGTGCTGAGCTGATGCAGACAGGTGAGACGCTGTGATCTAAGACTCCAGCCAAATGGTGCTTTTCGCTCCACCCTAATCATCAAAATTGCTTGGTCATCAGGTATCTTCCCGTGAAGTCATAGGAGTACAGTTGAGATTACATAGTGCATTTGAAAACTTTACTGTACGGATACATTTTCTTCAGCAGTTTCCCAAAGTTTTAGGAGAATTTATAAAATTTTACTGGACAAACAGAAATCCCTATACTTGAAAAGCGTCAGATTCCTTCTCACTATAACCAGAGAGATTGAGACTCCCAGTGTCTCTGCTATAACATAATGGGACTTATGCATCGAATCCCTCATCCTATCTTCAATTGAACACAAGCATTTCCACTTTCCTCCATTTAAAATTTATTTATTTATTCATTCATTTACTATTTTTTTCTGGGCACACATGCTTTTTATAGTAAGTGCACTCACTGATCACGTGTATCCAACTGAACTGAAATAAACTGAATTAGATTTGACTGGCATGAGCTAAACTGAACTGAGTTGAACTGAACTGAACTGAACTAAGTTGAACTGAACTGAACTGAATGGAATTCATGGTTCACTTTTCCCTTTGCATGACAATAAAACATTTCTCAAAAGAAAGTGAGGTATCTCCCAGTTTAATTAGCATGCGATAGATGAAGATTATTGCTGCAATGTTAAACGTCTTTCTAAGTTTCTTAAGTTTAGCCATCCGTAATGAAAAATCACTGTAATATTCCTTTAATATTCCAACTGCTGCATATAGGATTGAGTGAACTATACTAAATAGTGAGCTATAGTGACCTTGCTAATGGTATTTTTATTCATCACTTTTTAAATCTCCGACCATATGTTATAGATGTATATAGATCCCATTGGACCTCACCGATATGATAGATAATTTTCCTTTGAAACAGGCAGTAATAATATTACTGGGGGACAAAGGCGCCAAATAGAAACTGATGGGCTCCACCCCTTGACTGAGCTGGGACCTGCGCTGGCCACGATGCTTAATCTCCACTGACTTGATCTGAGATAGACGCTGTCACAAATGATGGACAGTTGGCATCAATTTTGGTGATTTATTTCTCGGGAGAGGGGATCGTAAATATTTCACGTGAAAGAAAAGATATTGTTCTTCTATGAAAATGGAGCTACACAGAAAAAAATTGAAGGGAATTACTTGGTCGGTCGGCTCGCAAAAATCAGTGTGAGAGGGCTTCATCCAGGTGAGCTATTATTAGCTGACTACAGTTATTCTGTATTTAGTAACTTTGCTGTAGTTTGAAGTTCAGAAACATCCCATCTTTTAAGGCAACCCACTAAAATCACTATAATATTCCGATGTGAATTTGTGATGTGTTTGTGGTTCTTTTATCGTACTTTATGGTAGGCCTATTTGTATTATCTCCTGTTGTGCCACTAGAATATTCTTAGTATACTGCCATAGGGCTGTAGTTCTTTTTTGTTAGAGAAGTCTGCAATTCCATTTATTTATTTAATTATTTTCATAGATATATGCATATTCAGTCTTGTGATATTGGGCTTGATTGGGTCTGTCATAGTGAGTCAAGACTATAATGTTTTTGCTCTTGGGATCATGTTGAGGAGGCTACCTGCACTGATAGAGGGGTCCTGAAACTCAAAATATGATGGCTGGTTTTACAATGTTGGTGCTTACAGACAAAACAAAGTGTACCAAAACACCTCTTGTTGAATCTTTTGAGATGCCATATTGGTAGATGGAGGCACATAAAATGGTTTTGGGCAATGCATCCTATCAGTGTATTAACAAAACATGTAATTTAGGCGTAGAAGCTTCTTTAAGATTTACATTTGTACAAGGCATTGAATAAAAAGCTACCAAGCTAACCATAGAAAATCTAGAAGCATTTAGAATTGCAATTGGCCTTTAGGGGGATAATAAGTTATTTACTGTAAAAATAAGCTTTAATATTTAAATAGACTTCACTGTTGCAACAGTATCTTTTCTGTATTACCCTCAATGAAGCATGAAGGCCAACAGTTTTTTTTTGCTGGACAAGCACAAAGTTTTGGTAGTGCGCTACTGAAGACAGATGACAACTCAATTTAAGGGAAAATGTTCGAACAACAATGTCAAGAACTTAGTATGAATATAGGACAATTCATTTGAAAATATGCAAAACTGTCTCAGTTGAGAAATCATAACAATTTGTATCATCAGCTGGTGCTACTCTCTGCCTGAATGCAGTTCATATGTCTGTTTGCCATTTAACTAATTACAGATAAGAGCCACGACAGAACAGATATATCTTTTTATGTGGATTAACATTAAAGAAAAACAAATGCTACATTGTAAACACAGATTCTCAGACTCAATAAAGCCGCTGGGCATTTCAGTGTGATGATGTAATTCACATTTAGTGTATCCACACCCTAGGATTTACCTTCAATCACCCTGCAAGCACTCAGGCTCACAGTGTTTCGAACTACTCTCTGACAGTGTGATTTAATTTAGTGGGGGTTGGTTAACTCCCTGGTATTAGCGCTAATCTACATGTGTGCACGTGTGGCAACCACAGGCCTACCCCACAGATCAGTGACTCATTATTTACTAGTAAATTCAAGAGCAAAAGAGAAGAAAGAGTTATTTGAGGCAAAAAATAATCACCTCACAATACATTGTTATTGAATATTTCACTCCGTCATCTAGAAGCCTTTAAAATGTGGAATCTTCAGTTTTACAGTGAAAGAAGTGAAGGAGAATTTCATATTTATATCTGTCTTACAGTTTTCCGTCCCCTTAATATACATCAAGGTGATGTTCATTCAAGAGTGTTTTGGATCAAAATAGGGCATTTTCTGTAATGCAATCCCCGACAGTTTGACATGACTATAAATGACCTGTACTATGAAACTGTACAAGCCTTAGAACTGAAGAGAACCTCAGACCACAGCCCCCCAGTACCTATCCTTTAAGTTGGCCTAATGGATTTAACATGCTGAAATACATGACTGAACATAGAAAGTTACATTGGCTACCCATAAGCCGTAGCTTAGTTATTTTAAAACCCAGGTGATCTTTCACAGTGACAGGGCACTGATCCTGTTTAGTGTTAAAGACACGATCAGGATGTATTTTTAGGCCTTATGTTCAGACAGTCTGTGACATCTGGTTGTCAGTAAACACACCAGCAACATGTTTCTCCTCTATCTCCTCCATTTTAATTCTCTTTGTGGACTAAGAATATGTTATGCTTATTAAACCACTCACAACTGCACTTGAGGGAGCTCAATGGGAATGATGATTAGAGCACCCCCACTTGTCTCTTGCAGTCAACATCCAAGTCTATCTTTGCTTTTCAAAGACACATAATAGTACACATCAGATAAACAAATTCAATTAGATGAATCATAGGTTGTGTCTCGATGGACGCTTTATAGCTTGGCTAATGCTTATCTTCTGGTTGTTGCTTGTGGCCGGTCTTACCAACAGTGTTTCTACCAACAGTGTTTCTCTGTGCCTGTGTGCACCAGGCCAGCAGATCTCAGCAGGAGAAATGGCAAAAATCTGCACCGAACATTCCTATTCAACCAGACAGCGGCTGTCCACCTGCACACCTGATGATGACCTCACCGTCATTGAAAATGGGGACAGCAGGTCTGATATCACTAAAAACCTCAAGTGGATTCAAGTGCTGTTTCAGTATTTCATGTGTGCTGCTTCTCGATGTGTTTGTGGATTTTGTACATTATTCGAAGCATCAGGGTTTTAAGCATTAGCCTGAGAACTTTATCATCAGTACCATTTGTATTAAGCTTCATTCGAACAGTCCTGGCAACTGACGACATTTTCTCGAGCCTTGACATACTAGTTATTAGTAACCAATGCTATCTAATATATGAACATATATGCCCCAATAGACCTTTTTCACAGCAGCCATTTTGACCTGAAATAGTAGGTAAACACAGGTGTTACTAATCATTTTAATTAAGGTTCTATGCCTAAATAGAACAGAACCTTAATTAATTTGATGAGGAACACCTGTGTTTACCTACTATTTCATGTCAAAATGACCGCTGTCAAATGACCACAGGACACATTTATTTGAATATGTTAGTATAGTATATATGGTCATATATGAAATTGTGCCAGATTCAAACATCTTTTATGGGTATCGACATACACTATATGCCATATGGAAATTCCTTATATGTACATATATTTCCATATGGGATTTGCAGGCTGGTAAAACGTTTATTGGTGATTATTTATGCACAGTAGGAAGTGGCTCTGTACAGCCCAGTGAGTACAGCATAGCACTAACATTGCCAGAGTTAGGGGCTAAATGCTCACTGGGGTCACACATATATGTGCAATCCGGGCACTGTAAGACGCTTTGAATAACAGTGTCCTCTAAATTCTTCTGTTAACAGTTCTAATGTTGTCATTACTGTCAGTCATTTCCCCTCCTCCTGTCTTCCAGGGCTCACTCTCTTTGTGAAGCCATCTCTGATAGGCAGGGGGACGGAGCCATGTCTTTAGCCACCAGCAGAGCTCCAGGGTCCCACAGAGATTCATTCTCAGGTGCCGGTGCCATGGCCAGGTATGCTGTTATATTGAGAGTTTAAGGTTTTTGTGGTTCTTAGGTTGTAGAGTATGGCTGGAAGATATGAACAATATCAAATTTCATGATGTCTTTGACTCAGTATTGATATTGTGATATTGTATAGATGATTACTGGTGCTTTAAAGATATTTACACACGAGATATTTGATAAACCATCATTAGTAATGTGAATATGATTTCCAAGCAGCTAGAGGCAAATAACAGAACAGTCAGAACAGTCTGTAAGTTCAGAAAATTGCATCCATTTACTATAATGCAGCATTTAAAACCGGGAAAGACAACACTTATGCCATATCATGATATTACAATATCTAAAATCCCAGTATCTACAATATCTAGTCTCATATCGTGACATAAATATAATATCGATATATCATCCAGCCCTGTGTTATGCATTAATGTTCTATCAAACAGTCTACATATATATCTGGTGCTAGCCTAGACAGATGTCACTGTATGCTGTTTTACCTCCCATTGATCCTCTAGGCTGTCTTACTTCCTATTCATGCTGCGGAACTGGGCCTCTCACAGAATGAACCGTGAGGCGGAGAGGCCTGACTCTTTCCTGGAGCGCTTCAGAGGCCCTGAGCTCAAAGACGTCTCCAGTCGAGAGAGCAATGCCCTATCTTTGGGTCAACATGAAACCCTCCGTAAAAGAAGGTGAGGACTGGAAATACATTTAAGTGCCTGGACTCGAGCAGACCTTATTGTTCCCCAGAATGATCTTGAATATACATTATTTTGTTATGAAGTTGCTCCACTGATTCTGTTATGGATACAGTGGACAGCACGTCTGTCACTTACAGCCACCCTCCATGGATCTCTGGAGGGTGGCTGAACACTGTCAAACTAGCCGAATTAATAAACAAAAAATGAAATAAAAGAATAGGTAACAACTGGTTCCTGTCAACTGGAGCAAGTTACAGCTTTGTCCGACTGAATAAGGGAGAAATGGACTAGAGTGGGATGTTGAAAATTCCAACAGAAAGATTTCTGATATTATGAGCATTAATTGTACAAAAATCTTCTTTTTTTTTCTTTTTCAAACCTTTTCAGTAAGTGGCCGCTAGCTACTTACAACATGAATAACTGCAACAACACAGATGAGTAAGTGTGTGTAGATCTGTGTCTGAGAGTAGAGCTAAGCTAGAATTTTAGAAAAATAAGTCATAGAATATTAGTTTCGTTGTACACATTATAGCTCAGGTAATATGTACTATTCTGTAGAAGCAGGTTAGTGTGGTATACAGTTGTTTATAGCCTAGAATATGTTTCCTGATTCCCTGTTCCTTTATAATGTCCTCCTGTATATTACGTAGTGTAAACCTCCCCAGTCCTTTTACCCTTGTAGTGAATTTTGTGTTGCAAGTCATGATGCTGGTTGCATTGATTTATTTATGGATGTAATTGGCTCAGATCTCAGATTTATGTGTATGTTTTAATATTTACCGAATAAATGTTTGCAAGTAGTAAAAAAATGAAAAGAAGCCGTTTGATGAATTCAAACCCCGCAGTGCAACAGTGCCCCCTCATGGACAAAAATATGACCTGCAGCAACGTCCTGATTCAAAGGACTGTGAAACCTCGACATAGCCCCTTTCCAAGTTCGTGTCTCCAATGTTGGGTTGTGATGTAGCTCCCTAATAGATCCTCATAGACAAACCTCCGTTCCTTTCAACAATATAAAAATCAAATTGTCATCCTTAGCAAAAAAGAAGACAAAAAAGAGGAAATAAAAAAAGATGAGAAAAAGGATGAGGAGAAAAAAGACGAGAAGAAAGATGGGGACAAGAAGGAAGAGGAGAAGAAGGATGAGAAAAAGGACGAGAAGAAAGATGAAAAGAAAGATGATAAGAAGGATGATAAGAAGGATGATAAGAAAGACGATAAAAAGAAAGAGGAGCCCCCGTAAGTACCCAGTTATATAGGTGTCTCAGTGCTTGTGTGGGTAAAATGGAATTCACCAGGCAATGTGATAACAGAAAACAGATACACAAAGCTCTGTTTCACACTAGTTGTGTAAAAAATATCTGAACACAACTTTGAGACAACATCAATTAATAATGACTTTTTTGTTTGTTTTTAGGAAAGAAATTTGGATTATGGATCCAGCAGCAGACCAGTACTACCGATGGCTTTCCATCATTGCAGGCCCAGTATTTTATAACCTGATGATGATTGTGACAAGGTATTGTCTATTTCATGTGCGACATTAATTTTTTTCCCAGTGGGACGATCACAACATTAAATGCATGTTTCTCCTGTTTTCTAGAGCCTGTTTTAATGAACTCCAGGACTCATATACACGACTTTGGATCGTCCTCGATTACACCTCAGATGCTATCTACTACATGGACACATTTGTCAGATCAAGAACAGGTCAGACATTGATCATTTGAACTGGAATTTTGTGTACAGTACGTTTCACCATTTGTTTGATGGAACCGCATTTTCGGTCAGGCCACTAATCTTATTCTTGTTCAACAGGTTACTTGGAACAAGGCCTGCTTGTAAAAGATTCCAAGAAACTGCGAGATAAATACAGATCAACATCTCAGTTCAAATACGATATGATTTCCATGATACCTACAGATCTGTTGTTTCTGAAATTTGGCTTTAACAATCCCGAGTTGAGATTCAACCGTCTTTGTAAAATGCCAAGGCTGTTTGAGTTTTTTGAGCGTACAGAAACCAGAACCAGCTTCCCTAACATGTTTCGTATTAGTAACCTTGTACTTTATATCCTGGTTATTATCCACTGGAATGCTTGCATGTTCTTTGCCATCTCTAAAACTATTGGTTTTGGATCAGACACCTGGGTATATCCCAACATCAGTCACCCAGAGCATGGACGTTTGGCCAGAAAGTATATCTACTCCCTGTACTGGTCCACTCTGACTCTCACTACCATTGGAGAGACCCCTCCTCCAGTCAGGGATGTTGAGTACCTCTTTGTCATTGCTGACTTCCTCACCGGTGTGCTGATTTTTGCTAGTATCGTCGGTAACGTCGGTGCCATGATCTCCAACATGAATGCCTCTCGTGCCGACTTCCAGGCAAAGATCGATTCCATAAAGCAGTACATGCAGTTTCGAAAGGTCACCAAAGACCTAGAGGCTAGAGTTATCAAGTGGTTTGACTACCTGTGGACTGAGAAGAAAACCTGCGATGAGAAGGAAGTGTTGAAGAACCTCCCGGACAAGCTCAAGGCTGAGATTGCCATCAATGTCCATTTGGATACACTGAAAAAAGTGCGCATTTTCCAGGATTGTGAAGCGGGTCTGTTGATTGAATTGGTGCTCAAGCTGCAGCCTCAAGTGTTCAGTCCTGGGGATTACATTTGTAAAAAGGGGGATATTGGCAGGGAGATGTATATCATCAAGGAGGGGAAGCTTGCTGTGGTGGCTGACGATGGTGTGACCCAGTTTGTAGTGCTCAGTGATGGTGCATACTTTGGGGAAATCAGTATCTTGGGTATCAAGGGCAGTAAGGCAGGCAACAGGAGAACAGCCAACATCAGAAGTGTAGGTTACTCTGATCTCTTTGCCCTGTCGAAAGATGACTTGATGGAAGCGCTCACCGAGTACCCAGAAGCCAAGAAGGCTCTGGAGGAGAAGGGGAAAGCCATTCTGATGAAAGACAACTTGATTGATGAAGCAGTCGCCAATGCCGGTGCTGATCCCAAAGACCTGGAGGAGAAGATCCAAAAGATGGAGAGCAACCTGGACACCATGCAGTCCAAGTTTGCCAAACTGGTTGCAGAGTTCACCTCAAGCCAGACAAAAATGAAACAGAGAGTCACTCAAATGGAGGCAAAAGTGAAATCTTTGCGACCTGAAGACCTGTCTGAAGTGGTAGCTGACAAAGACAAAAAGACCCAATAATTTTTAAATTTACCTGGGACTTTACAGGAAATGGATTTTTCATTTAGACCGGTAGAGTGACACTTTTTAAAGGCCCATGTTTCTATTTATTTGTACATCACTGTTTATTATCATTCATCATGTACAAAATGTGTACAGTGTATGCAGCAAATATATATTTTTGTGTGTCTGCCGTGATTTACAGACAATGTGCAATTCAGGATTCTTGTCTTGAACCTGTCTTGCTCAGAGACACTTGTGTAAGCAATAGAAAAATTGCATACCAAGGGCATTCTGTTACTAAGATGTTTTCTTAGCCTTAGTATGATGAGGAATGTGTTTCATTTTTTTGCCTATTCAGTGCTGGCTTTTTCACAGAAAATAAATCAATATATTGTTTAAGAATGAACTGTAATTCTAAAATTCATGTGAAAAAATATAGCTGTATGTACAAAACAAAATGCCAGTTCTCTGTCCTTTAAACTTGCATCTCGTTTATCAACATCACACCGTCAGTTGTAAACCCATGTTGACTTGACTATTCCTAATTTAAAAAAAAAAAAAATACATTGTATATATAAAAATGTATGAATATGCCTGTTTTGTCATTTTACAGGTTTCAAGATTGTTTGCTACACTATTTTGAACATTATAGTATGAAACATTTACTTCCTGCATGGATAATTTGTTTGATTCTCAGTGAATGCAGGGAAAGTGAATAAGAAATGTCCAATTAAATCATGTTACATCTCTTCAGCTGAGCATTAATGTGGCTGGTGATTGAATGCTGGTTGCAGGGTAACAAAATTCATAAATGAGATCAATCAACATTAGTATAGTGCTATTGTTGGCCTTCAAGCTGTCCACACCTCATGTGAGTAGTGCTACTTTCTTCTTTGTGTATTCAAGACACAGTTTCATAGATTATTCATCTTTATTCACTTTGCATAATAGTTGGTTTACATAAGAGCTTCACAATCTTATTTGCATGTTGTTGTTGTTTTTTTTGTTTTTACCTGAGATATCATTTGGCCAAATAAAACAGGAAAGGACAGTGATTCTCTTACGTATGTAGGCATTGCACATATGTCTGGGGACTGCACTTTGCAATCAGCAATAACACTTTACTGCAAACAAAACATCATAGAAATGAAAAACAAAACACCTTTTCCATGATGGGTGATGCTGGATTGCTAGGTCAGTAAGTACATTCTGAAATCCACCTCACCATCAAAACCACACCATCTGTTCAATTTTACAGTATAACTAAACAAAGTACTCATTTTAAATGTTATAGAAGAGGCACAACAAAGGAATACTTATAAAGAGTTACTTCATAGCATAGTGCTGAGTTTGTTTGCACCCTGAAAAAAAAAAAAAGTTAAAATATAAGCTAGTCAGTGGGGGAGAGGGGTTTGGTTTAACAGTAATATGCAGGGATCCATAACAAACCTCAATCTACCAAATTACAATCATTGTAGCCAGGGAGCACCATTATGCCCAGTCCAGTGACTTCTGGGAACTGTGCCTGTGTACAGAACACTTCTGTGCTATGGACAACTGGGAAAAATGAGAACTAAAATTTTCATCAATACAAACATCAATAAAAACATCAATAAAAAAGTGACAGCATTCACTAGAAGTTTGTGTGTAAGTGCACTTTCACAGTTTCACAAATAAAATGTAATTAACACCCTTATAATGCACATAAACACAACACACATGTAAAAAGACACATCACTGTTACCTTGCTGTATTAACTCTTTGGGAAACCTAAATCAGTTGCATTCCAGGAAAATGAGATTTACACATGAAAGGCCATTAGTGGATGTAGTTAGTATAACAGAAATGCATGTTGAGGCACATTATCACTGCAGCATTCGTTTCATTGTATTTCCCTCTGAAATTTTGCAAAATTCCCTTTTAGTTGATGTTAAAAAGCAAAACAACTGCAGTCAGAAAATATTCTTTGTAAACTAATGCCCCTCACAGCATCCCAAACCCTTTGGCATAAGTAATGGCTTTGAGCAGTCTCTCCCTCAGTTTTTCCTTGGAGGAGTACTCTGGAAGTAGCAGTGCATTAAAGCAGGTGTGAGAAGTCGGTAGCCTGGAAAGAATAATAATAATAATGTCAGCTTCTTTCATCTTGGTTTAACTCAAAATTATTTAATTTAGATTTAAATAACTAAACCTATTTTTACTAAACCAGGATTAGTTTTAAATTGTGCAAAAGTGCTCTGCATAATATTAAATCTGGATTTACTCTTTTTTTTAAACTAAACTCGGATTAGAACTAATCTTAAATTAATCCTTGTTGGTGGCACAACCCAACCTGAGAAAGGACGGATAAGAAAACAAATTTATCAAGGATGTGATAAAAGTAAAAGTACATTCGCAAATTAAAATTATTGTGTCTTTTTATAGCCAAAGGAATGAGAGTAACCTCTTCAAACACTGCTCCTGTCCAAATACTAAATGGCTCACTGTACTGTACCTCTCTGTGTCTGGGCCATTCTTGGCAATGATCATTTTTAATTTGCCTAGGCCGCCAACTGGTGCTCTGTCTGTGCCCGTGGTGAACTGAAGAAACAATCTCTTCTGCTCCTCTCCAAATGAGTGAAGTGTTTCCCAGAAATCTCTGCATGAAGAAAATAAACAGCAAATAATTATTTGACTGTCGGTGTAAAAAATACTTTTTCCAATTATAATTTAACTGGTGTCCTTTATAACAAATAAATGAGGGAAGACAACAAATTTACTTGATAATTTGACAGTCTTTGCTATAACCTCCATCATATTCTGTTGTTTCTTCAAGTGCTTTGAAGTCAAGATTCTGTGAAATCAGAAAACAAACAATAAAATGAGAAGAGTGTGCTCATTAGAGTGCAGATCTCCACCAGGCATGTTTGGGGACACAATGTCTATATAAAGTATTTAGTTGTTATGGCTTTGTGCCACAGCTCGTTGTAGAGAGGGTGAGAGGGGTTTTCTAAGATGGCTTTGATCTTGTCTCTCGTCCAAAGACCTGAGAAGATTAGGCAAATTAATCCGCTGACGTATGAAACAGCGATGGCAGTTTTACACTTAATTTTTTACAGTTGGGAAGCATCAGGCTATTGAACCAATTTTAACCCCCGCTTGTTGACAGATTACATCAGCCTCTGACACTTTTTACAGTGTTGTTCTCCTGTGTGTCTGCTCTCTGTTCTGTTGACTTTCTTTATCAGCGGCGTGTTTTTACAAACTCGCACAGAAAATACAACGCATGTTGTGGATTTTTTCACCCACGATCAGAGCAAACAGACACAACAGAATAAAAACATACTGCCTCTAAGGCTGATAGGCCCAGTAGTTTGCGAAGAGAGAGGAGAGAGCAGCGATGGTCAAGCGAGCTAGACAATGAATGGAGTGAGGGAGTGAAAGTAGCGAGAACAAACATTTTTCAAAGTTTTTGAATCGCTGCAACTACAAGGCTCTTCATTATGCAGTAATAACTGCGGACAAAAAATGAGGCTGATAGGCCCAGTGGTTTGTGAGATTAGTCGCAGACAGACACACAGACACACCTGACCAAATGCATGATCTCCTGGGGGAGACAGCACAGATAACAACAATCAACTAAAATCAAATTGAAGTTTTGCTCTCTTACCCTGCTTCCACAGATAAGAAGCTCAACTTCCTCAGGTCTAAACAGATATTTCAACGGGGATTCATTTGTGACCATATGGAAGCCTTTTTTGAAGGCCCTGAATTGTGTCTCCACACTCTTGTTCAGTATGTACTCTGCATACAGATCCACAAATTCCTGTGAACAGATTGAAAAACAGCACTTTAAAGTATTGAAGTAGTAGTATAGTTGTTCAATATTAACTAGTTTTATAACACTACAATCAACCTGAGCACCTGGCCATGAGTCAGTGTACATTTAGTGTCAGGATACAGCAGCAATATTGCATTAACACAGAAATTAGTTCTACTGATTCTGATATTTATGGGGCTGTATGATGAAATATGTCAGAGAAATGACAATACGTGTGCAGTTTGTGACCTATCAGCATCTCCAGACTCAATCGTGCAGCGCCGTAGGACTCAATGTCCAGCCCTTGATTAGTGAAATAAACTTAACATCACCCTCTTTCCATCACCACACTTTGTGTTATTTAGTCTCTTGGAATGACAAAAACATGAGTTTTGTCAAAGTTGAAAATAAAAGCCCTAAATGGAGAGTACTGTTCTACTTCACGTCATGAATTTCAGAAATCCATTCACCTGTCTGTTCTCATTGGTAACAGGGATTTGGTCTCCCTGTTCCTTCAAGTCATATGAGAGTGGGTTTCCAAAAAGGTCTGTATGTGATATCTGGAAGGTAATCATCATGTCTTGCTCCACATTGCCCGTGTACTCGAGCAACTCCTTGAGACTCTGGTGGAGAACCTGTGATGGTAGACACATTCGCTCTGAGAGAGGTGCTGATATATGTGAAGAAACAATATGTTACAATATGTTACCCTAAATGTTGGCTTTGCAATAATTCTTGAATCTGTTTCTTAAACTGAGACAATGCTGAAACTGATACAAAAATGTATTAAGAATATATTATAAAAGTGTTTGTATCACTTTGTAAAATGTGCCTAAAAACAAAAAGTTACAATAGTAACAATCTTTATAGCACTCACTTAAAGCAAAACTGTTTAGTTACTTGTTTGGTTAGATGTCTGATACAGTGAAAACAAAAGGAAAATTCTCCCTTGTGTTTGCTTTTCTTTGGCTACAAAATTTGGGTAACACAATTTTCCTGATTTTACTGGTAACACATTACCATAAACATCTCCAGGAAAAGCAGTTACCCCAAAAATGTTTAGAAATACAAGACTGATGTATTGACTTTCATTGTGTATTAACTTTTGAGAAAGTAACTGTACTGGATGAGAATCTGCCAGGTCAAAGAAGGTCCCTTTCTTGCCCATGAGTTTCCTATAGACAACCATCGGGAAATGTACATCCAGGATGCAATTATTGTAAATGGCAAGCCCCAGGACAATTCCAATAAGGGAATACTGGGCTTCATTCTCCAGCGAGGATGAATTAAACCAAAAAAGCTTTGTCTCATCGTCATAGGTAAACATTCCTGTTCAGAAAATTAAACAGAGAGAGAAACAACAGCAAATTACAACTTGAATGAATATGAATTGAATAAATGAATGAATATACAAAACAGGAATACATGGACAGCAATAGTGAAATTGTGATTTCATGACCCACCAATGTCGGGATTGAAAATTTCCTCTAGGACCAGCTGAAAGAACTCCTTTGAAACCCCTCCTTCATCTACACCTTGCTCGCCCTCAAATTCAACAAACAGCTGTTTCTTCAGGTCAGAGGGGTTCTCCATGGAAATCATCTCCAACTGAAACACAGGAAAGGGGAATGGGAATTCATTGAGAAACAGAGTGGGACTGAGCCAATTTGTGTTAATATACACATGCGCTTATACTGTGTTGCTATGTGACTCACTCTGACGAGGGCATCATCAATGATGTGATCTCTGCGCACTTTGAGCTTCAGATAAGGGTTGGGTTGCTGGCCCTGGACCATGCTGTAGAGTGCAGTGATGCGTCGCTCACTGTACATCCTGATCCTGTTGTCATAGTACAGGCCTTGGTTCTTGGTGATGGCATTGAGGATGAATGGGCAGCTCTGGAAAGAAAACTTGGTCTCGGCATCCACCTTGAAGAAGGTGAAATCCTTGTCCATCTCCACCACATCGTTCAGTGACTCGTTGATAAAATCCTCAAAGGGGATAAGGGGCTGTCTGCAATCTATGGTTCTAACACCAAGTTCTTTTTCCAGAAGGTCGATCCGAGGACCCTTCCTATAGAGCCGCTCCTCGCCTAGCAGTTCTTGCAGGGTGATCTCATCAGACTCCGATTCTTCCTCCTCCTCCTCATTGTGGTCTATATCCAGGTCCCCCCCCAGAATACTTGCGTAAAAGACCACTTTTAAACATTTGGTAGCAGCCACCACAGTCTCATCATCATTTACCAGATGCTCGCTGTCATATTCGTTGCTGATTATTGTGAAGGTGATGAGCTGTTGGAACGTCTCCATTATACGGCGAATATGCTGAAGACCATACCGGGACCAGACTTTTGACAGCCTGGCAAGCGCAGGCTCTGGTAGTTTACTCATGGCCTTGCAGAACTGCGGCATTGCCATCTCCAGGTACTCTGGGCTATGGAGGTTACTGTTCTCCATCACGATGATGAAGATGTTTAAGTAATCGGGGTTTGTTTTGTACACATCAAGGTATTCCAGGTCAAGCTCCAAGTTTGGAGTTAGATAAACCAGACTGTTCACAAGAGCTGCCTCTATCTGGTCATTGGTTAGGAGTCTGTCATACACTCTCCTCACAGCATCTATGTCCACAGTAACCTCATCGGGGCCAAGTGTTTGAGAAGGGCCGTCCTCTGGTGAAGCAGCAGCAGCATCCATCTTCTCTGCTGCAGGAGCTGTTCGTGCTTTGATATCCTTGCGCTTGTCCACATCTGTAGAATTAAAAGGCTGGAGCTCTTCTGTGGTATGGGGTGCAACTTTCCTAAAGCTCTTCACCAAGCTGTCAGCATTGGAGAAAACTTTGCCAATGATGCGGATGAGAAGGGAGTAGTCCCCTTCCTCCTCGCAGACACTCAGGATCGTATATACAGTGTCTTCTGTGAGGTAACGGACATCTGGACAAAAATGCCAAAATGAAAAAAATGAATGCATTAACAGAGTAAAAAAAGATTTCAAATCAGTTTCCATAACTGAAAGAGTCAGATTTACCTGAAAAGTCTTCCTTCGTGGGAAAGAGATCCGTATTACTCATCTTACTGCTCAAGCTAGGGCGGATTCCGTTGGCACTGGTGTCTGGATGGAGAGCACCAGATTCATTCTTGGAAGGGTGAGGATCACAGAGTTTTGCATTAATCTTAAAAAGCTCAAGCGCTTTGACAGCCGCTGAATTGCTATCCACAGGTTGAAAATCACAACATGATGCACAAAACTCATTCGTGCAGTTGCCATTTCCACAGCCTTCAGTTAACTGCCGAAAGTAGCGCTCAATTAGATGCTTTGCAGCCGCTCTCTTCCTGTGCAAAATATTTAAACAGGAAGTTAGAACATTTATTCAGTATCATCTACAATTAGAACAAACCTAAACATGTATTTGTAATGCCAAAAAAAATAGTGTATATCAAATACTACTTGCTATTTCATAAAATACTAACTATGAACATGCTTGCACAACAGTCTTGTTTTTAAAGGACAGGGCATAATCCATAGACTTCATTGAAGGAAAACTTCAATGGTAGATATGTACCTACAAAGAACATTTGCCTGGGGGGTGCAACTAGGAGCATCTATATATTAGTGTGACTATTAGTTTATCTAGTTGTGTACAAGTCCAAATGTTGTGACTTACATTCGGCTGGATTGAAAGCACACTGTTGTAGACCCACTTGACAGTCCTGTAAAGGAAAATGTGCTGAAAGACGTGTAATAAAGTAGCACTTCATTGACTGCAAATGTAGGCCTATGACTCAAGCACAAAGAGGAAATGTCTCTCATGTGGTCGGCTCCAGTAGCTCATTTGGTGCTGTTGTGCTTTTAGCCACAGCTGAAAATACAACACGGAGCTACATTTGGCACTTAAAATGTCTTTCTGAACACTGCAAGGCAACCAAATTATTCTGACATCGTTTCCTGTTGTATCAAGCCCGCTTTAATTACATTCAATGTAATGTAAGAGCACAGGCTGTATAGCTAGCGGCGACATTGCTACAATGATTCATTCACAAAACCGACATGATGTTGCAAAAAAAAGTTGACAGCTGACTCTGGCGAACAGTCAATAATCCGTCTCATATTTTATTGGTTGTCTGTTGTTTTCCGAATTAAAATAGTACCGTGTAACCAAG
>OMKZ01018001.1:42808-53189 GCA_900302535.1 Neoniphon sammara | reverse complement strand
TCTCAAAATGCAGTCATTGTTCCTCACTGCCCAAAGAGAATCAACTAGAATGTGCCTGTGACGACCGCAGCGCACAAAGATGCATTTCTGAGGACAAAAAGCCACAAATCATCCTGAGCTACAAATCCGCAAAACGGGAAATTGAGAACGAGGATAAAGCCGCTGCAATATACAGCTGCCAGCGAGCGACTGCCTGTTAGCCTGTGGTGGTTTTCTAGAGAATTGTGGGCTTGCGCCTGTGAACTGAAATCAGACAGCAGTGGAATAATGGCAAATTGTACTTCTAAACATCCAATCAACCTGCACTGGATCCAGGTGTGCTGCAAACAGAAAAGATGCCGGTCGGGTCTGTCCTTCCTGAGCGAGCGGTACAGCTGGCTCCATGTGTGAAAAATGTGGAGAATACATCTGCAGGAAGCATTTTCATCCTGTGGAGTCAAATGACAGACTGACTGCTGAAATGATTTACACCAAAAAGGTAAAATCATAAGCATACAAGTTGGACAACCTTATGAAATACAAAAAGGTATATGTATAGGAAATTGAGAAAATTTCTATCACATTCATTAAAATGTAACTAAAATAAATGAATAGTGAATGGTGATATGATATAAAGTAAACTTCCTACTGGCTTTATCTGATTGTTTGTTTTGTGTGTTTTTCAAACAGGGTCAATAATTTGACCCTGCCGTTTTAATCCAAAAATGAATACAAGAAATAAAAACATTTCCCTTGTATATTCAACCCAGAAAGTCATTATTTCATGGCTGCAGCATTACATCAAATAGAGAATACTAGATGTCTTGTGCATCATTTTATACACATTTCCCTGTAATTCAGCAGGTCATATTGGCGTCATTGGATCTCCACTAGAATTTCAAATAAAGTTCTGTGAGTTTGAACAAAGCTCAGTCAAACTCAGTCATGGGTGCAACAGAGCTGAAAAGGTTAATTATTCTTTTGCTTTATTATGCATCTGAAAAAAAAAATGATGATAAACCATGCAAAAATACGACACTGAATAATTTGTAGCCATTCATATCTGTTTTCATTGCAACTCTCGGTTCTATGTGTGAGGGGGAGGAGAGAAATCATTATTATGCAACAACCTTGGGAGTCCAAGAGGGAAGAAGTAAACAAAAAAGTTTTTGCCTCATGTGTACAGTAATTGTTTACAAAACTGCATCCTCTGATACATCTGAGAATGTTTTCATTTTAGATTTATCAGCTTGACTAAGAGGTGAATTAGTATTCTGTTGCACTCATACAGAAAAGTCTGATATTTTTATTTTCCCTCATGAAACAATAATTAGTCATATGGGAGATATTCTCATTTCTTTGCCAATGTATTCAGTTTAACACGGGGAAAATACTCTTTAACTCCATCTGGATGATTTAAACAAAAATAATCACAGGAGACATATCCAAAAGAAAACAATGAAGACAGTGGGGATGGTGAAATCAGCAATATGACATGAGGTGGCCATGAAAGTGTTTCTGGCTAACTGACTAAAGAAACAGCATTTTGAATCAGTGAGTACTTACGCAGAGGCTACCAACATAATCTCCTCTATGAGCTTTAACTCAATCAATGAGATTATTTCTGCCTCCACAGCAGCTCTGTATGACTATAACTGCACCAATCAGTCCCTCGCCTACATTACATTAACCCTGCACCTACTCTTTAGTTTTCTTATCACCTGCAGCACCTCATCCCATAACTTCCACACTGTGAATCAATCTGAGCAACAAGTCAATGAGATGAGTAATCCTTCTGTGTTGAAATGTCACCACTCAAGGATTGAAAAAACTAATTTGTGCCAAGAAGCAGAGGTTAAAGGCTGCGGCTGACCCTGCTGGTGTGGCTCAGCCTGCCAACAGTGCTGCAAGATTCACAAAGGTGTCGACAACCTGTATAGTTGCCTATAAGAAATAAAAATAAATCAATTAATTAATCCATTGATAAATTAGATTTTTTTGAAGTTTTATGGTACACTAAATTGTATATGTCATAACATTGCATGAAAATGAAGTGAATAAATTATTGCGTATTGATACAAGGGGCGAATACTTGTGAAAAATAATATCATGATACTCAGCTCTATCAATTGTTTGTCACATTCCTAATTCATATGTGAATGAATGGGATTGCTGATCTGGCCCACAGCTCAGAAAGTGTATTTTATTGGCAAAATGAATAGACTTACTGTGTTATTATTACATTTTATCCAAATGATTCCTTGCTGAAAGATGTGAACAGTCATTATTTTCACTGTACCAGCTCTGATTCCTGTTTTTGTCCTTTTTTTGCAGTGACTGAATGATTACAAGAGCTTTTTTATGTAATCGCCTTTCTGTAAATCTCATTACATGTGCTACTATTTTTCTCCAGCTCTGTAGAGGTGAAAGGGAGCGAGGAGCCCTGTGTCGCTGGCGGCTGTAGAATAAGCCAAAGTCCTATCAGGGTTGATCAAACTATCCTCACCTATCTCTCTTTCTGCACATTGTGAAGGAGCCCCAATTACCCCGGGTGGTCCAACACTACAGATCCCATCGTGTCAGATCTCAGCACTTAGAACCCAGTAGCCTTCAGCTTCCACGTCCACCTCCACAGCTTTGATTTCCCTGTGGGCCAGCATGTAGTCCTGTTACATTCAAGCCTCTGTGGTCCTTTTTTCCTCCTTTCCTCACGTCGCTTTACTTCTGTAATAAGGAGGAGGAAACTCATGCTTCATCAAAGTGTCGCACATTAAAATACAGAATATGGTGTTATCCTGTGTTGGCGGAACATCCCCACCTTCCCGAAGAAAGGAGGCTGTGATTATGAATTGTTTTGATGAATCGAGATGAAATGCCACCCTTCGGTAATAGGCTCTCCAGAAAAGTGGAATGTGGAAATCCTTTTTTGAGCACCCCGCCCTCCCACAATTTAAAATGCTAACAAGGTGATCGCTTTGAGCGGTGAAGTGCACACCTCAAAGTCTTACCATGTGCAACGCTGGGTGAGAGAATGACAACATTTCTGTACCGCTGAGCAGAGAGAGTAGGGGATAATCACACACTGCAGTGACTCCTCTCTGGAGATGCTGTGAAGAGATAAACACATCCCCCTTGGGAAGGTAGGCAGACAAAGATGGATTTGCCTTATCTTCCTTAACAGAGACATATGTGAAAGGTTGATTCAAGAAGTTCCGAGATAATTAAGACTTCAGCCCCATGTCAGTCCCTTTCTTCTAACGGGCCAATCGAAAGGACAAGCATCCCAAATCTAGTGTAACCAGGAAGAAAACATTAACAGCGGTAAGCATATAATTTAGTAGTTCACTTGGTAAAATTTGATTTTAGTATCTGAATATACGCTGTCATGGAGATGGGATTATTCCAGGTGTGCTGCGCATTGTGATGATCTCAACGGACACGAGGGTTGCAGTTCACAGCAGGAAGAGCGGGCTGCATAATACCGCGAGGCGTCATTGATGTTTGGGGGTGAATATTCCTGTAAAATGGTCATAAATACAGATGCATGAGGATGTTACTAAGCTAATAGCTGTGAATACTAACTTAAGTTAAAGTTTAAGCCTTACAGTGTTAGTATTAAAGTGTTTAGGAAGAATACATTTAGGAGAATATTTTGTTTTGTCCTTTTTGCTATGACTGTTACAGTATATTGAGCACTTTATTGAGCACATTATGATTGATGGTGCCTAAGATGGGTTAAAGAGCCTCATCTGATTATAAGCTATTTGCTGTTAAAGTAAATGACGTAGAGGCTAAGACAAAAATTGTGTTCTCTTTTATTTATGTTGGACACTGTCTTGTCACTGAGTTTTCCTTGCATTCCCAAAATCCCAATAAATTAATGCTGTGTTCTGTTAGAGCACAGTTGGGAGAAAAAGGCCCTGTTCCTTTACTTATAACCCGACTCCACTAAAATATGCTTTCACACCTTAAATGTTTGATTAGATCCATTGTCAGCGGCCTGGATGACGTTCAGTCCTCTCTGCCCTGTGCTACAGTGGCACAAGTGCCACACAGAATTTGTGGTTAGGTTGTTTTGGGTGTGTTTGCAAATCCGATCCGACACACCATTTTTTAAAAAAAGGGAGCGCTTCGGTGCTCTTGTCAGACACAGCAGAAAACATTAGAGTCATTTACAAATACTTTCACATGGCAGCATTGATAGCAGAAAGATGACAAAGTATGAGAATTCAGTAGGATTTTACTTGAAGTGGTGCTCAGAAAGCATTAAAAGCCATCTTAAGTGCAATATAATACATTGAGAGTGCATGGTAATTACTCAAAGCATAATATAATCTGCCAAAAATGTAGGGGGTTGGGTATTTGATGGAATAACTATATGGGTACTACCATAATATGAAACTGAATTTAATTTTCAGATGTCTGGCTGATGATTATAGAGAAGTTATCTGTGCTTCTAAAGGGCAAGTAATTCATTCAAACTTGTAATGCATCACAACTTACTTCAAAAAAATTATCACTTAGTGTCACTTGAAAAACCACTTGTATGTGAATAAAAAGGCTGTGGCAAATAATGGTCTGGTTAAAGGTTTCTTGCCACTATCCTAAGGATGTATTTTGTGAAAAATTGCAGTGAAGTGAGGACCCTGTGGACTCAACCGACAAAAACATGCATTAAGCACAAAATTTGACGTTTGAGTTTGCATGGTTCTCATCATTGGACCCATGATGAGGACCCTTTAGACTCTTTACATAGCAAAAAATGTGGAATAAGCAAAAAACACTCACTGATAAATTATGTGCTTATTGTCATTTCAATTTAAACGCTCTTTACTTCAATTAAACCTCAATTTTACATAGTGCAACTTCAAGTTAATTTAGCTAACGGTAACTAGCTTGCCAGTTTAGCTAGTCAGACTGGTTAACATACTATTGGCTAATGTCTATGTATGCATTCAAACACAAGTGCAGTAATGATGACAAGTGATCTCTGGGAAGTGCAATGCAAAAACGATAGCTATTTAACGTAATAAAATTAAAAGAATCTTGCAGATTTACCTTTAACATGAAGGGTAGCATTGCATTAACGGACTAAAACAGTTATGTAACAATGTCAAACCAGAAATCTGAAGGAAAAACTGCTGATGGGCACTTTGTCTTTTGCAGCCAACTATTGTAGCTCAGATAAAGAAAGTGTAAGCGTGTCAGTAATTACTGGGTTTTATGAATTTACGTGGCTGTTTTTTGTTGACAGAGAATGTAATCACTATCATCAGCAGATTTTACAAGCGTGCGAGAACGGCCCTCATGCTAAAAAAAAAATAATAATAATAACTTTGTCAAGCCTAAGAAAGATTCAGCTGTATCTTGGAGATTTGCACGCCTCAAAACTAATTAAGGATGTCAGGGGGTGTTTTACACATTTGTTATACTTGCATTATTGTTCTGTAAGGAGCTGCTAAGTCATTACTGAGAGAGGCAGTGATTTCCAAAAGTCAGTCTTCCAGCTTTCACCTTTCACTTGTCTCCCTGAATAGAGCAAGCTGAGCTCCCTGCCCTCGGCACGTACCCTGCTCAGTATAAACAAAAACACGTTAGCGTGGAGACAGAATTTCTGATAACAGCATTTGGATGATATTTTTTTAAGTGAATACAAACAGCATAGCTAGCTGTTTGTGTCCGCTGAAAGGGAAACGGCAGCTCACAGCACAAATGAATTAACCCAGTCAAAATGCTTATGAAAAGACAAGAATCCACAAGGAAGCCAATTGTTTCTGAGCTGGGGAAGTTTTCATTTATCATAGGGAGGAATCAGAAATGGAAAAAAAAGCAGAAGAAGAAAAAAAGAAAACGGGATGTTAGGCTGTCTCTATTCAGGAGAAATGAATGGAGACTTTAGCTGAGGTAAGGCTTCCTGGCTGTGGTGATGAATTGGTGGAGGCTTATTATCATTGTACAGTATGGTGATATGATCTCAGCCCCTCCATAAATCCCTGGCTGCAGTGGAAGAGTGTCCTTGGTTTTTAAATTTACTATAAGCTCAAAAACTTTAACTGGTGCAGAGCTATCCAAGCTTGTTTTCAGTCAGTCGGTCGGTTTGCTTTCTTTTTCACTTTTTTAATGCAGTGCACTTAAAGAAAAAAAAAGGCACTAGTAAGAACAACGAAAATGGCAGCCGCTATGATCTTTGACAGGCCAGAGAATAACTGGTTTACTGGCACAGCACATGTAGGGAGGGAGTGGCAAAAGTCACTGCCACTCACAAGCCGTTAATGCAGTAGTCTAACTCAAAAGAGACTGCAAAAAGAGGTAATTCTTCATCCTATCCCAGATCATTAAGGCTTAATGATTGATGTGAGGGACAATAGCAGAACCATGGAGCGTTAATTCATCATAATTGCCCATTCTTTTTTGAAAAAGCAATTAGGTATTCGAAATCAACAGAAATTACTTGGGAGTGTGGATTTTTCTATTCTAACCGAGAAAAACCAACATAACGGACAGTGCAGTTGCCTTTGAGAGACTTGCCTCTCGCATTGTTCTTATTCATTATGGAGGAAACAGAGTTAATATTTGATGGATGTGTGGTCTCTCTATTGGTTTTTGAAGGATTTGGTTACTTTGAGGGATTACTGTACAGCCCTTTAAAGAGGAAAAGTTTTACCCGTGTGGAGTCACACTTATGGGCAAACGTGATGGATAAATGCTCCAGGAGCGCTTCCCTGGGCGTTACGCTGAGTCAGTGCTCTTTCTGCTATCAGGGATAGAATTGAATTTCAAAATAAGGTGTTTGACTTGCAGATTTAACAGCCCATGTTCACAATGCCATGACTGTGTCGTCTGCACGTCAGAGTGCCTTGATATACGGCACTTTTTTAAATGGCTTTGATTTAAAGGTTTTTAAAATAATGATGTTGTTTATGGGAACTTGCATTTTGAGAAGCAAGCAATGTTTTTCAGTTATAGTTAATTAGCTAGTTACTTACATTTACATCATTACTCATATTAACATCGTTGTGAAAAAATGTCAATTTTACACCCAAGACAGATAGTCAGAAAAACTGACACGACCAGTTTGTGTGATTGGCAGGTCGTCCCAGCTCCACCAGATCAAATGTGACAAACCTGCTGAGCAGAAGGAAGTGCCAAACTTCAGCTGTGTTACAGGTCAGTTTCTGAATTTTCATTTTTACTTCCATGCAGCAGCACCATTAGCACATAAACCTCAACTCCAAGATAAGTAGACCTCAGAGACTGTGGCTATAAGAGACTCAGGGCTTTAAGGGACTGATACAAATGTGAGTGATACCAATTCAATCACTTGAAGAAGAAAATTGATGAGAAAATGGCAATGAGGCCCATATTCAGTTTTCTTCCATATCAAAAGATTAAACTTCGACAAACAAATTGTTTCTATTTTATTAGGGATTAAAGCTCTGTTCCCTCAACATGTAAATAGATTAATTTTCAAAGCCAAGTTGTGCTGTCATTTTGACTGGGGGATTTGTTTGTACCTTAGTTGGCAAAAGCGTTTTGGTGCTAATCGATTCCTGAATCGGCCTTGCAGTTAAGAAGTACTTGAGCATAATTTCCTCACATTTTGTCAATCATTTCAACTGTGCTTTTTCTATACAGTCTTGAAAGTGGATTTAACATGGGACAACACATGTGGCATCTATCTTATTTTCTACTGAGCATGGAGGTCTTCTGCTATTCTCATTTTGAACGGTAATGCCAGAGCATTAAAGTGAGTCCTTAAAGGCATGCACGAATTTTATTGGACTTTGGCCTGTTGGTATCCAAACGCCCAAAAAGGTGGTACAGTCCTTTAAGTGAATATAAAAATAAATATATCAGACGTAGATGGAAATAGAAGCTTGATGTTGAATACTTATGAGTATTACTCATTGAAATTCCTTAAGTCCATTGTTTGCTGCTCTTTATTTGTTCATTCTTGACCTGAAGGCAAAAGAAAGGTTTCACTGCATTTGATTAAACCCCACTGCCTCTGCTCTGTGCAGCCCATAATATAAATATGATCATTCTGCCTCATTGGTGCATAGTCATAATCCAAATGGAATTGTATAGCCTTAATATTGAGTTACTCTCTGTTGTTGTTTTCTCTCTGCCTCTCTTACTTTGGTGCAGCCTGGCTTTGATCTCCCCGGAGGGATTCATTCCATATTAACCACGCAGTAGAAACATAGGATAGAAAACACAGAAAAGAGAGATGAGATGGACAGAGGGACCGGGAAATTATCCGCACTGTCAGCTGTTGCCTACTCTCGCCCTGCAGAGTTGGTTCATCTCTCCGCTGCCTGACAAGATCGTCTTTAGATGACCTGTTTGCAGCTGCTGGCAACAAAAACCAGCACCCCGCCGATAAAATTGGAGGTAAAAAAAAAAACAGTAAGGAGACATTCACCCATGTAATCCCTGGAGAAGGCTGGCAGACACAGTAGGTCAACCAGTCGGCCATGTGAGACCTCAGCCTGTTACTTTCCTTAATCTGGGCTAGAGAGCAGCGTGAAATGTAACAACTGTAGATGTAATGTAGTTTTGTTTATTACGAATTATTTCTGGTCTTTTGCACTGTGGCGGAAGACCTGGGGGACCTGAGCTTATCCAAACAAGGCCATTAATTTCCCTCCAGTAGGCCTATATCTTGCAGTTGTTCTGCTAAAATGGGTGTGCGAGTAACACCGCATAAGCCCTTTACATTTGATGTCACAGCAGTAGATTAGAGGTTGTCTAAATCCTTCACCACAATAGAATACCATCAATTGGAAACCTATCAGGAGATGACAAGCCTCGCAGCTTTGAGACACAATAGCAGAATAGCTGTGACGCTGTTTCATGCTCATTTACTCCGTGTTTGAAGCGTTTGCGTCTTGGGATCTGAACTCCTTTTTTTTTTTTTCTTGTTATCTTCTCCGCTTGCCCTGCTTAGGTATGGTAAGGACTTAAACCGAGCTGAAACGCACATTCCTCATTTCTCAGGTCTCAAGGAATCCTGTAAATCCGTTGACAAACAGTAGTCAGGTTAGAGTCAGGTGGAGTCTGGTTTATCTACAGCGTATAGCCCTTCATTACAAAAGCATGTCTCAAAGAAAAAATGTACCTAAATACAACTTATTAAAATGTCTGTCACTTAATAAAATGATGGCAAGCTGTGGACAAACAAAATAAAACACAAAGGAAAAAGACAAAGCACAAGATACAGAATAGCATGTAGGAAGACACAAAGTCCTACCTAACCTATAGCCTCATCTAACTTAGATGATTTACCTTGACAGGCTTCCTGAGGCCAACAACCTGTGGAAAAGTAATGTAAGTACACAATAACACCCTGTAAGTACTATAAGTGCTTGATATACAATACACTTTCAAGTGCTAAAACAATAGGCCTAAGGAGTCAGACATAACGTTTGCCCAGATCCAACACATTTTCTCTATGGGGAAAATCCATGAGCTTTTCACATAATCATCCCTGTCACAGTCTGTGATTTGAGTTGGCCTTTAAAACTTTTATCTGCATGCTTCTTCCTTAAACAGGCTCTGGATCCACTGAATTCTGCTGCCGCTTTCCATCCTAAATCATTATATTGCAAACCAAAAGCTAACAGCTGCAGCACACATTAATACGTCGCTGGCTGTTCTGTGCAGAGGCGTCCTGCAGGCCCGGGGATTCGGGGCTTCAGCCACAAATGTTTTGAGCCTAGCCCCGAATATATTTTGGTCTGGAAAGAGTTGGCATTTTAATGTAGTTGAGCAGAACTTTTGTTGGATTGGAGAGAGGGGAGAAATAAAATTCTTATGCACAAGCAACAGGCAATGACCAAAGT
Source organism: Neoniphon sammara (assembly GCA_900302535.1). Lineage (NCBI taxonomy): Eukaryota > Metazoa > Chordata > Actinopteri > Holocentriformes > Holocentridae > Neoniphon > Neoniphon sammara. Next base: position 43,365 of record OMKZ01018001.1, on the reverse strand, counting down.
CATTAATTCTGTCAGTTCTGAGCCCCTGACCCTGGAAGAACTCATCTATCAGCGCCGTCTCTCTTCTCATTCTTGCATTAATTGCTAAGGTCCTCCAACAGCGCCATAGATGCTATTGTCTCATTATGCACAGCCATTATGCACGACTATGCATATTTATAGCTCATAATGTCTATTACTTCATCACGCATAGTGAGTGATTTCTCAATCTGTTTATGTGTAGGAAATCATTGTTTTGTGCGTCTGACCCCATTCATATCAAGGTAATGCTCTCAGAAAACACTGCAAGAATGACAGGAAAAATATTCAGAAACTCAGATATCCAATTTGTTGTTTTCTGTATACATAAATCAGAAATTACACATTCAGAAATTACACACACACACTATTAATATTCTATTATACATATATAAATGGAATATAAATGAAATGAATGAAATATCAATAAATATAAAGGAAAATATCTTTTTTCAGCAAGTCTCACACTGTACTAACCTTGAAATAATTTCACTGCAGCATTTAAAAAATATATATAGGCTACCAGTCCCATCATGGTT
>OMKZ01018001.1:0-32806 GCA_900302535.1 Neoniphon sammara | reverse complement strand
TTATTCCACTGAGAAATCACAACATTTCAAAAGATCCTTAATTTCCCAATTGGTTGAGGCCCTGTGAAGCCCAACAGGTAAATCACGACCCCGCAGCAACACAGCCAGCCCTTCTTTGCCACTGAGACTTAAAATGTAAGGTGCTTTGGATAAAAGCCTCCACCAAATGGCATATGTCATGGCATATGTTACGGCTAGTGTGAGCATCAAGGAATTCTCAGAGGTATCAGTCAGGCTTGCTGCTGCTGGATACCTTTTTTACTGTGGAGTGTGGAAACAGAGTTGTTCAGGCACGTTAACCTCGACCTTGACCTCACTGCTATTGTCTGACTGCAGCCTGTCAAAAATGTCTTCCTAGAAATAAACTGAACTCGAACCTGAACTCTTCTCAAGCATCGCACTATTCCCTAGACCTTGTCAAATCCATTATCACGTTGATTATCTACTAATTAGAGAGCAAATGTTGCCTAAAATACTGAAGTGGTAAATATGGACAGTAGTGCGATGCATGTGGAATTGATTTCCTGGTCTCCATTTCCAAAGGACGACAGTGAAAATGAATTATTCAAAAAGTCCACTCCTCTCAATGGGTGGCTGACCTTTAAGAAGGACTTTAGATGCGCTTGTTAGCACCTGACTGATCAACTGACTTCATGTGCTTTCATAGGGCTGAAGCATGAAAGATTTCCTCTAAAACACACAAACCAGCAAGAATTCAAGTGAATATTATGTCTTTTTTTCTAGGTAAAATCTGGAGCTACTCTACACTAAGGAGATCTAAGTCGATTAAGACACAATTATCATTTCTCATTTGTTTTTCCATTTCTCTTGGATGCTCTTGGATATTTGGTTTGCTACAACAATCTGTATCACCATGACAGACACATCACATTAAATCCAAACAGCTGTAAACCCAGGACTCAAAGGTAAATTGAGGCAAATTAAATTAATTTCACCAGAGCATCCTTCCAACTGAAGTTGTGCTGTCATTCAGTCTGTGTTTAGCACTTTTGAACATCGATCCAGTTAGGGAAACTCAGATAGTCAGCTCAAGCATATTGCAGACCTATCAAAGCACAAATTTGAAAATAAATCAACACTTAATTTGGATTCAGTGTGTGTTTTTATATTGCTGAGGCTTGTTATTATATCCTATTAAATCACCAGGCTTGTAGATATGGATTTTATTGTTCAACAGTCCCTTCATTACAGCTCTTTCCAATTCAATGCCATGTAAATTGGCTCAAGCATCTGTCTAGGCAGTGTACAAGGCAAAATACCATCAATCCAAAAGAAAATAAAACATTCATCTTCAGTATATTGTTCTCGACATGATCCAAGGGAAACTCCCAGACTTCTGTATGCACGCCTATAAATTTTAACAGCACCATCTTATCCTTCCTTTCATGCATTTGTGAGGATAAGAAAAGGCATCCAGAGGTTTCTTTCTTCATTTTTCTAGTGCCTGACTCTATTTTCCCCTATTTCATTTTGAATTGACAAACCATCTGCTCCCGCAACAGTGCAGAGCAGAGTGTCACGAAGAGGAGCGCTCAGGTACAGGCAAGCTGCTCCTGTCATATTGCCAGTCAGAGACTTGTCCTGCTGCAGACTACAGCGCTGACAGCGTGTGTGTGTGTGTGTGTGTGTGGGTGTGTGTATTCGTGTGTGTTGCATTCCAATTTTGAAATGCATTCATCTACGTGTTTCTTTTCCTGACAATGGCTACAAATTAGTTTGAGCAAATTTAATCTGTGCTCCATTGTTCGATTAGAATCTCTCGTATAATTCAAAGGGACCCTTTGTGACAGATAACCTGTTAAAAACAAAGTTAATTTGACAATTTAGAAATTTCAAGTGCTATATTGTAGCAGGCTAACAAAATTAGAAAAGATTTAGAATAAAGCAAACAGTGACAGGGCCAGCGTTACAAGCATGGCTGTGGGTACAAATAGTGTCTTTGCTAAAGTTGTATGCTAATATCAGTGTACACATTCTTTTTCCTGACACTCGCTTTGAAGTAAACAGATATACAAGGAGATAGCTGACGTCAGAAATTTATTATCAAAACTAATTTCCCTCCCACATTTTCAGTCCCTTTGAGTCAGAGTGAATTCACTGTGTTATGTTGTGTGACTAGCTAGCTACTCTGCCACAATTCAAGGAAATGGGACCTTGTGACACAAAACAGGGTAAGTACAACAGGGTTGCTTACTCTGATGCATCTGGTGTGAGACAAGGCTAAGTCAGGTTCAGTCTCACATTACTCAAACAAATCTCATGCTGGTTTAAAATGTCACATTCATGGTATAACAAGATTCTGTCTGAGCCAAGTGAATATGCTAATATAAACACGTCGGCAGGAGGCTAGCAGGTAACAGGCAGTTAGCATGTTACCTCATACAAAGCTCAAGGCCACAGTTATTATTTTTAGCAAGGATACGGATATCAGCAGAGATTGTCTATATAGGAAGATATTCAACTTACAAGAATATCTTGGCCATCTCTAGGGTGCGACATAGAGGCTAAAACAGGGCCAGAGTAAAATGAGCATGTTTTTCCGTAATGAACACGGTTAAAGTTTATGGCTATGCCCATTCCAAACCCATAACCTTAACCCTAGCTTTAACCGCCTTTCCTGCACCGTGTGTGTTGCTCAGTCTTGTTTTTTACTGCTAGAGTTTGCTGCTCCGCTACGAGTTAGTCTGTGATGCTGCATACGTTCACATGTACTTCACGTTTGTCTCATAAAGGTAAATGTCAAAATGCTCGCAACCGCTGTCTTTTCTGATGATGAAGTGCTGTCCAGGTGTCCTTCCGCTTTTTCGTTTCATCAGTCACGATGATAACTAACAGTTAGAAAATCGATTTGTGCAGTTTTCTCGAGAATGGCTCATCCAAAAAAACGTCGCACCTGACACTGTGCTTCCCTGGGGCCTCAGCAATAGACCCGCCAAGTATGAAGTCGATCAGATGAACGGTTATCGAGAAATATCAAAGGACAGACAGACAGAGATCCCACCATTTATCGTTAGATTACCAGACAGTGGTTAAGATACTCATGTGAGCCTAGATCATTGACCTATTTAGGAAAAAATGCTTTTTCCCCTCTGGTTATGCAGCTAGTCAGCACCACATAGCCTCAATGCTAATGGAAATCCTCTGAAAGTTTCAAAATTTTAAAACCTTTGATTTCACTTGAGCTCATAGTTATGATTTTATTATAAACATTGAGTCATGTAACAGTGATAGTAATAGTCCAGTTGCTCATCAATATTTGGAATAAAATGTAGTGATCATTATATAGCATTTAGCTCCACTGACCGCCATATATCCTGCCCCCAATGGCCAAAAGACTGTACTGCACTCTGTTTTTCTGTCACCCAGCAGTCAATGGCCATAGTTTGGCTTTCTCTCTCTATAGTTTTTGATATTAGTATTAGTGCTACTGTCTAGAAACCACACCCATCCCATATCATCACTTAAAGGTGTACGATGTGATAAGTCGGGACCCTTTAAATGCAACCGACAAAAAAACTGAATAAACACAAAATTTAATGGTTGTATCTACATGTCATTGTTGGCTGAACTCACTGATCAAGTACATACTTATCCCATGTTTTTTATAACTTACATCTAAATGGTCCTTATTTCAACTCTTTGTTTTGCACAGCGCACCTCTAAGGATGAGCAAGATGTTGCGATCCTTAATGAGTCAATATGGGCTGCAATTTGTTCTGAATTTCTCTACTTGAGGGATGGAAGTGAGAATAGCACAGTTATGAATAATAATGAAACCAGCTTAATTATAAAACTTGACCACAGGGTAAATTTCATAGAAAACACCTGAGCCACTCTGTCTCTCCTCAGTGTACTTGCTGACTGTGTGTGACAGTGTGTGTGTGTGTGTGAGTGTGTGTGTGTGTGTCTATATTGGCAGTGGCCAGGTGGGGCACTGAGAATTGGATTGGAGTTTATCATAACTGGTTACAGACCTTTCTCACTATAGTACACTTTTTCGCACAACAGTGTTCTATGTGGACCAGGGGAATCCCGTTATTGATGAGTGCATGTATACTGGAATTCTGATCAATGGGTGTGAGGTAACACATGTAAACACATTATCCAATTTCCTGCCATAACCAAGTTACTCAAAACAATCAGGTTTCTTGTGTGCATAAAAATGTACTGATTGACAGCAGTTTACTCCTTTTTTAATGATAATTTTCACTAAATATGTTAATATTAGCATATTTAGTGAAAATTATCATTAAAAAAAGAAGACAATATTCAGAGAAACAGTGACACGTCAGATGTCATTCCTAAATAAGCCTATTGATTATGGTGACTTGTTTTTGAAATTTCTGACTATAATCACAATAAAGGAAAATGTCCAACTGTAATCACAAGTGCATGTTTATGTCTCAGTTTTGTCTTTATCATAGAGTTAGTACCAACAAGTGTGTGTAAGCAAGTGTTTTCCACAGGTGTTTCATATGTATTATATTCTTCATCAAAGCTCTTTTTCAAAATTTGAACATTTTTATAGAGATAGTAGGTTATAAAATAGGTCATTTAAATGTCTTGAGGGTCCACTGTGAGGGTGCACTACTAGTTTAAAGTCACTGCATAACTTTCACAAAGTAAAAAAAAAAAAAAAACTCCCAAACTTCAGAATTAACGCATAATACAAAAAACGAAAAAATGGGTAGAATTCCAACAGAACACAAGCAGATTTTAATAGAACCCTGTCTCCAGTTTATAAAAGGTATTTTCAAAAGAAGAAATATCATAGGCTGTGCAAAGCCCCATGTGCACGAGGCACTCTCTGTAGATAATATACATTTTATCTGTTTTATAAAGAATATATCACAGGCTTTGCAGATAGTGCTTTTAATTTTGCAGTTGGGGTTGGAATTCCATCAGTGAAATGCAATGAGGCTGCAGACAGAAACACAGAACAAACAGGGATGTCTTTGTAGCCCTCAGCGTTACCTCCTGTAGAGCAAGTGTTTTTGCCCAAAGTAATGCTACAGCATGTCTGGCTGAATTGATACACCAGTACATTTTCCAATATGCTGATGGATACGTGAGGCAGCGTTGGAGGGAAGGTGGCTGTTGTGTTCTGGGTTAACACAGAGGCTGTTAAACACAATAGCCAGGGATATCTTCATTTGTTCCATTATTCAGCTCCCTTCCTTTGAAATTTGGCTTATGTATGATGGAACAGGGCTCAAATTTAGATTGGATTTTCAGACAAGAGCACTCGCTATTTTAAGCCACCAACTTCTGCTAGATCAAAGAAATCTATTATGTGGGCACAGCTGGTGAATGACATGGTTAATATGCACTTTGCATGCTAACCTTAAGAGGACCTGATGATGACTAATGTGCAAAGTACAAGGAGCAAGTCACAGGAGAATGGATCGAGCCCTCAGACTGTGCAAAATATTTGTGTAAATGTTGTCATACTGTAAATATTGTAACAGCAAGCATTACTTTCAAAAAAATAAAAATGCTTTTGTACATACTGAGCACTGGGAAATGAACAGAATATAATATGTGGCTCTAGGATGTGAGTGCAGTGTCCTGCACTGGAGCAAATGTCCATTTTAAAGGCACAATGCGTAAGGTTTTTACTGTTCCATAACACAAATTCACCAACATATCTGTAGGGTGGATGATGGAGTTAGTGATCAGCACCAATGGCTCAGTGCCGGCTTTAACAGGTGGTGAGATTTTTGGCTTTCAAAACTCACTTTCCAGCCTGTGTTCCCTTTCAGATATATGCCCTAATTAGTGAGCTTATTTGTCTCTATTATGAAAATGTCATAAATTAATTAATGGCCCTTAATCCTTTATTTAACCTAGTGCTGAGCCTTAAAATGTTATCGTTTTTAAAAGCAGAAAAAAAAAATTTCCAGTGGGTGAGTTAATTTTGCATTCACCAATGCAGACCAACTTGCATATATATTTTTTCTAATAAAGTAACAGTTTATTTATTTATGTTACATAAAAGTTCAGTCTTATTTCACATCTTGAAACAAATGAACCTTCATTAAAACAGAGAGAAATGTTCTCACCTCCATTTTGTTTTAAGAAAAGTGATAAAGACTCAACATAACAATTTTACTTATTCTTGTGGGGTGAGGGCTGAAGTGAAGGTCTAGCTCAGAGTCAGTGTTTTTTTTATTTTTTAAATAAAGCCTTGCATGTCAAACAAATGAGGCTGAAGATCCCACTCACCTCTCTGTAAGCATTAAAAACTTTTTTTCCCTTCAATGTGTCATCGTCAGGTGCTGTAGTTGTCCAGATGGCAAAATGCAAATCTCAGACTGTTCACAGTGTAAAAATCTGGGCTTGTCTGCAAACTTGTCTGCAGAGTGAGATTACTACAACAAGACACACTGTACAGGAACCACATGTAGGAAGGATCTGAAGGACAGGACAGTTTGTTTGCTTTAAACAAAATTCAAAAATGGCTACTTTGGTCTATAATGGACTGGCAACCTGTCCAGGGTGTTTTGCCTTCAGTGTACGCTGGGATAAGCTCCAGCTCACCCTTTTACAGGTTTTCAACATTGGTACAAAGGCTGTCATACCAACATCTATTAAACAGAAAAATGTTTTCTAATCTCAAGAAAGCTACAGTGAGAAGGAAGAGGAAACATGGAACAAAGGCCTCTTTATCTTTTAACAACAGGGAAATGTTGATATCATGCGTTTATGTCAAAAACTGAGAAATATTTGCCTTTTGTATTCCCAGAAGATTCTCCTATATAGCATCCACCTCCATCATAAAATGCCCTGTTGTTGAGGCAGAACTGCAGGGTGATGAGAGGCTGCTGCTGACCTCTGCGATCAGCTTCTGAGAGAGGAATCATCAAACAGAAACTCTCTGTTCTCGCGGAGGTTGCTGTCCATCATGCAAAGCAGAACAACTCCCTGTCTCCACTGCTTACAGGTAATTCATGCATTTGTCTGCATGTTAGAGAGTCTGTGCGGACAGACTTTACTTATTTATGATTTCCCAGCTCGGGAGAGAGTGGAAAATGAGAAGCCATCATCATATCCCTGGGGCTCAGATTTGAGTTTAGTGTCTGCGAAACAGTCTGAACACCTCTGTCGACAGGCCTGGGCCATGAACTCTCCATATTTCCTTATTCGCTCCTCAGGTAAAATTATTTTTTATTTTTTTCATGTTAGAAACCTGTACGCATGCTGCAAGGAGCTGGTAGAGGGACTACAATAATACAAATACAATAGAACTGCATGTGTAAAAGGTTTAAACTGATGTGTTGTTTTGTCGATGCTAACATAGCCTTTTATTAAAAATCAGATATCAACCAGCCATAATGATGGATGTAATGCAGTTTAATTACATATTTATTGCAGAATTGATCAACACTACAATGGTCATCAGTGAGAATCCCTCAACCTGAATTGAATCTAATGAATTATTTTGATTAGAATCTCATTAAATGAGATTGATGAGAGCGTGTTCTATCATTTCCCAGGCGTCAGTAAAGAGATCTAGAGGTAACACTAAATACTGATCATGTTTTGGACCACACATCCTCCAACTCATGCGACCACATAGGTCAAGTTCAAGGCCCAGGTTCAAGTGAATGCACCGTTAGATGAGTTGGCAGCAGAACGGTGCCAAAAAGTATAAATAATGATTATATGCAGCGCTATTTTGTTTTCTCAGAAGCTGTTTGGTTGTTCACATTGTTCAAACGACGATGTGACAGACATCACAACATAATGAGTTTATCACCGCGGGTAAATACACCCTCTGAGAACACGGGCCATATCTTTTAATCCAAGCTGGCAAGTCATCAGCAAGGGAAACAGGGCTGGAAGCGCTTTCATTTAAGATAGTCATCTTCTCTCGAATTAAAGTGACCGCAGATTGTCACCCTTGTTCTGCAGCCGCTGCCTGTCAAACATCTCTAAGTCCTCCAATTGAAATCGGGCCCCTATTGGCATAAGGTCCACAGAGGAAGAGATGAGCGATGATGGTGTATGTGTGTGTGTGTGTGTGTCTATGGTGGTGGTGGTGGGAGGGGCGGTGTTGTGCATGTGTGAGCACAGTCAAGAGCATGACACTGGGCTGTCTGGGAGAGATTGCATGTTCGTGTTTTTTGAGGGAGTTTGTTGAGCGGTCCCGTCAAAGCTTGCGCCCGAAGGACACTCGGGCACTGGCATGTTGACAAGAGCAGCTGCCTCAGTCAACCCCGCGCACTGATAAGAAGCAGCACATCTAAAGACTGAATAATGGCCTGCTGTCCTCACGCCTGCAGATCACTCCCATGCTGCAGGACAGCAGGGGACAGGCAATCAACACTCAATCTCTGGGCGGCAGGAAGGGGGGAAAAAAAACAGCGCAAAATGTGGCCCATCCAGTCAGCAGGAGGCAGGAGGATGATGTGTTCAGGTTGACATCAGCACAAATAGGAAGCTGTATAGGCAGCTGTACACACAGAATAGTATACGGCTGCAGGGCTCCTCACTATTTGAGGTAGCCTCAGAATCGGTCAATGATTAACACTCAAAGGATCATTTTGTTGCACTTTTCAGCATCTTCAAATCCAAAGCATACTTTTTCTTCTTTTAGCAAATGTCAAATCGCTCATCTCTTTTCTTCAGTCAGACATCTTGAAAACAGGATTTGGTGGACTAATGCTCGCAGGTGCAGGAAGCAGGAGTAAGTGAGCACTGATGAGCATCTATCCAGTTAAAGAACGTAACTATCTGCACCAAGATGCTCACCAAGTGTTTCTCTGCAAATTTCCAGCGGATGACAGCTATGTCCACCATAATTATTCAAGGAATCTAATCCAAGCTAAAACTTGAGTAAATATTGCAATCCAATCAGACTGTAGCATAGAAATCTCAATAAATGACTGTTTTTTTTGTTCCAAGAGTGCAGTGCGATATAAGATTTTCACACTGCAGACCTCCACGCTCACTTCTGAATTGCTGCTCATATCTCATTTGTTTTGGATGATTGTTGCTATCTATTCTAGGATGTAGTCCATATTTGATACCAATATGAACTGACAGCAATGTTGAAAAGACACACCTGCAAAGAGTCAGCCCGTCCATTTTTGAGCCTGCACTTCTCTGTTTATTTCCAATACCTTTCAGTTATGGTACATATATATGCCTTCAAGTTTTCATCCGGTAATCCTCACCTGAATTCTGATTTGAGGCATCTCCCTCAATACTAATCAAGAGACTATATTGCTTTCCTTCCATTGCAGTGTCTCGTCATCCTCTACACAAACACAGGCTCGGCCAAACTGAGAAAAAAGTTATGACGACTGTCTCAGCGGAATAATGTAAGACCCACTTTTTGTCATGGTAACTCAAGCAAATTCCAATTTAAGTGATCAAATGCAAGTCGCATGTTGGTTGCAGGCTTACACCACTGCAACTCCATGCTGTTTATGCTGATCAGCCTCCTCACCTCTGCCCCATCAGTGGGTTCATCATTACAAATGCATGCTGTGCAGCTGAGCTTTGTTCAGATCCACAGAACTTTATTTTAAATTCTAGTGGGGATCCCAAGGTTTCCAAAGACACCAAATATGTCCTGGTGAAATACAGGGAAATATGTATAAGATGATGCACAACACATCTGGATATTTTCTATTTGAGGTAACGCTGCAGCCATAAAACAATGGCATCTTGGGTTTGAATATTTCACTCAATATAAGTCTGATGTAGCTTCAATAAAGTGCTGCAACCAGCAGCATTTCATACAATATGGATTTTTTTCTTTCTATTTTTGAAGCTACTTAAGGGGAAATTTGAGGGAAAATTGTGGCTCGAGGGGTTACAAAACATCCCACATGTGGTACATAAGGGGAAAAACAACCCTGGAATTGGCAAGCAATCCTGCTTCTCTATAGCAAATCCATGTGAAAAGTTGTTTGAAAACTGACATGCTTCCACTTGTGAAAGTCCTTGTTTTGTTTCCTATTACAGGGTGATGGGTAAAGCCAGAAGCTGGTGACACGGTGACAATGGGAACATCTAGAGTCTTCTCTGGGTTTCTCACAACAACCTTGAGCTCCAGTGCTCTCCGAAATGGATTGGCTGGACCTCGGCCCTTCCACCATAATAGGTGCCTCACTGACCATTATGTGCCTCTTTGTTTGCAAAGAAAGGTAATTAACTGCGCTGTAAAACACCCAGATAGTTCAGAGCTGGTGGGAGAAAACTCTTTTATGGGACTGACAGAAACAAGTGTATTGCTTGATGAACTACTTTGTCGTAACTCTTGCTGGTCACAAGCGGTGCTTTTTCGAAATGTTAATTGCATGTATTGCTTTGTTACAGTACAGCAATGATATTTATGCAAATGTAATGATAATAACCAGCCTGGCCTCAGCCTCCTGAATCACTTTTTGCCACGCTCATAATTTTGTTTGATTTTCACTGTTGTCAAACAGTGCAAATTACACAATAAGAGGAAATAAGAGGCAGGGGTCTCAAAACTGCTTGTTGAGTAAAATGTGTCACTACCTTGAAAATCTGTTTAAAGCGGAGCACAACTACAAAAGACAACAGCATAGTGTTTGCTGCAAAGGGAACAAGAGAATAAAAGAGCAAAGTATAAAGGCTCTGATTCAAAACAGACTGCTTTAATAAAGAATCCTCGACTGAATTCTGCAAAGAGGAGGGCTTCTTTCTATACAGCTCTCATGGAAACAATTCCGATGTTGTGATGACAAAATGTTGACTCATTATGGGAGGCCATTTACATTCCTATAAAAAGCAAATACACCACCTTACCAATTTGTCATTTGCATCCCCAATGGAGCCCTGTCAATGAAGTGTCACTAAGTTTCAGTCAGGTGGAGAAGACATGATCAAACATTTACCACAAAATGATTTGGCCTCTCTGATGAAGTGTATGTAGTAGGCTCCTACAATGGCTGTTTATGCCTTATGCATAATTCATTCGAAATGTATGACCCATAATGCATTCTCTATCCATTAATGAGACAATGCTCATTATTTTCCTCTGCTTATCACACAACCTCACAACAAAACAAAATCAATCTGCGTCAATGGCTCCTGTTTAGGTCAGGGAAAAAGGGGCAAATATTGCTGATTCCCTGCGTCTTCCCTCTGTGTTTAAAATTCGGAGGCTTCCTTCTATCTGAGGCAGAGAAAGAATCCGAGTGATCAATCAGATTTATAAACAAAGTCTGTCTGTTTTGTAAGGATACGGGGACACCGTTCTTTTCCAAAGGGAGAAATGAGGATTTAGATCAATAGCAGATAGTAAGAGACTACTGCTACCAAGACAAATGTTGTTTCTTTTGGGATTGTCTCATGCGTTATTAAATAATAGCGCATAAATAGATAAACATTATGTTTTATCGTCTGAAAAATAAAAGGATGAATGAGCTTTTGAAATTATGATCCAACCATCACATCAGAGTCTTCTTGACACTGCAGCAAGTTGTGTATTTTGAGGGAAAGTACACTCATTATGTGTAAGTGTGGGACATACTACTTTTTTTTTTTTTTTTTGGAACATAAATTTTTCAAGGAAGGTATTTGTTTACAGGATAAGGCAAACCTCCAATATGCAATTGTGTTTACAACATGTCATCTCACACTGCTAGTCCCATTACACATTCTGCCCCTGGCAATGCTAAATCTATCCACAGCAAAACATACCGAATCAATACACAATCAGGTTATCCAGTTGTTTTTCCTCAGTTGGGTAATTACTACCTTTAATGCCTTCCAGGGCTCTGACGTGGGTTTTTTTGTAATCCTCTCGGTTGATAAGTCCTCACAGCTGAAACATGAGCAGCACCTTCGCAATTTTTTTCTCTGCAGTTTTGTCAATCCGAATAATTTGGACGGTTTTAGGAGACTACACTGACTTTTTAGCAGTCTGGCCAGTTGGTTACCATACACAATACCTAATGACTGGCACCAAAATCATTTCTATGTCTCTGGTACACAGGTCTGTCCATTGCACACGACAATGCGCACTAGTGGATGTTAGCATGCAGCTTAGCATGCATGATACTTAGCATCAACAACTTCAGTTTTTCTGCTGCTGATTTTGGATTTAGTTAAGGATGTAGATTGAAATTTTGTTATCTGAGGTTATGAATCTACAGACCATAGAATAAAAACAATTCAATTCTTATACATTGGATAATACTATAATTACTTATCCCAAAGTGGGATCCACTCTATAATCCCAGGTCCCCTGTTCCCTAAATGTTTTTTTTTTTAAACTGCAGACAGCTCCATGTTCCTGAAATACTATGTTCCCTAAACTTAAAAACAAGAGCATTTTTGATACATCTGTTATTTTATATTTTAAAAAATGCATAATGCAGACCAATGGGTCAAACTCCCAAAAAGTTGGTTTAGTTTCTAGTTTACTTTTAGTGACATATGTGTCCATCCTGACAGAGCCTCATAACGCTCCTCCTGTGTGAGCCTGGTCTATCTGTGGGCAGTGACATCTGTCGTGCCTTGGGCTTGGTAAGAGGGGGCGGGGAGCTTTAGTTTTGGTAATACGGTAAAATGATCTTTTTCTTAACAGGATGTCCTCCCCAAAGTCATGTCACACTCTAGTTTACAATTTCCTTCCTAGTAAACAAATGTATATCTGAGGCCTGCTCCGGTAAGGTAAGTGCTAAGACGTAAGTGTGGGGTGACGGAGTATCGTCCGCTACCCACTTTCTTTTTGCTTCATCGTGTTTTTGCTTGCTTCACAGTGTTTCTCACTCACATGCTCAGGACTGCTGCAGTATAGGTATAATCCATAGATATGATCCATATGATCTATTTGTCCGCAGTCTCATGACACAACCAGAAGAAAAAGCCATAGTGCGCCTGTAAGGCAGCTTCGTAATCCTCACCATGGATGTGTAATCCTCACCCTAACCAACCCTAACTCCTCTCAACTGTCTCTGCCTAATAAACCAAAACAGAGATAAAAAGACTTATTCTAATTTTATGAAAACACTACGATTCTTCATTTTTGTTTTTTATACACTTAAAAAAAGCATGTTTATGAATATTATATCCCATTTCTGTCTTCAAGTTAATTAAAATCCTACACACTGTACCTTTAAGTCTCCAGCCTAAAAGCCCTTTGCTTCTCATCCAGATCCACCTTTTTGTTGTTTTGTTTTAAAACTTAGAGACAAGAGTACCTGGACACAGTGTACCCAACAATTTGGGAACTGTTCCTTGTCAAACCTTGTGCTCTCCTCTTTTTTTCACTCAAATGAAAAAGTCGATATTGCTGGTAACTTAGCTTTCAGAGGAGCATCATAAAGAGTCGGACATCCTTCCTCCTCCTAAAATTTAACTTTTGACAACTGAACAACAATTGAACAACAATTCAACATCAGGAGTGCATCAATCATTTCTGTCTGCCAGCGCTGCCTCCTCCTGCAATCTGCAGCGTCCGTGGAGGCTCATGCCAGGCCACACACTCCTTTGGGGGCATTTCTTGGATTCAGCGTCTGATAGGCTGCAAGGCTATAATGACTGTCCCCAGGTGTTTCATGTAGATCTGTCCCGTGTGTGCTCCTGTGACAGTGCACATCCTGCACACGGCTGTTTGATTGAGGCCTCAAATTCTGCTGGGGACGGTTATGTATGAGGCAGAGAGGGACAGCTGCCAACTGACGGCGCTTTCAGCCATAGAAACAGCAAATCTGGAAAATGACGATAAAGCCTCTCTTCACTATGTTTATGTATTTATAATCACAAGCTAAAAATGCATGGGCATTCTTTAATGTGTAACTGCTCTCTCAGTTGACATTGAAAAGCCTCATCATTGAAGGGGAAAAGCAATAAGATTTTTATTGCCCCATAGCGCAAAATCACCATCCTGTATAAGTAAGGGTTGATGGTGCAGATCAGTGCCAGTGACTCAACGATTTCCTCACCAGGTGCTGAGATTTCTGGCTTCAAAACTCATGTCCTAGCCTGCGGTGACAGAGTTTCAGTGTGGGACCCAGATGCAGAGAACAAGAGACAGATAAATGGCTCAACAGAGTTTTATTGAACACACAGGAAAACTCCTACTCAAACTATCGCAAAACAAAACTCTGGAAGACCTAGAACTTATCTATCACTAATTGTCGTGATGGTTAACTGTTGAAAAAAAATGAATAATAATAATTTAAAAAAGCTGATTTACCTCTAAACTATCAGGAAGATGACAGTACAACACATCAAAAACACAAAATTTGACTTAACACTACGATACCTGATCTAGACTTGATTATTCCTGGGACAAAGAACTGGGAGGACAGAGCGATGGCGATGTGTGAACACTACTCGGCAGGACTGAACTGACACAGCAGACGGTATAAAGTACTACAAGGTTGGATGACAAGGCAGCATTCATCACACGTTTAACAGGAAGGATCTAAATAGTTATATAGGTTGACTGAGGTCTCCTCCTGCCTTGTCTGCCAGGAATCACCGTTTCAGGACCACGGACAGCGTTGCTCGTAGCATGTAGGCCCAGATTGACTAAAACCCTTTGTGGGTAATAAAACATTCTCAGCTAGTGTTCAAAGTCAACATTAAGCCTTTTAATAGGTGCAATGACCAATCAGGAGTCATGTTATTGCTTTTGCACATGCTAGAAATTTTTGTGCACAGATTAATGGGGGTGGGGGAGTCGGGCGTATTCTCATCATTTTCTGGCAATTTTATATGATGAACTGTTGTCTAAAAGGGACAAATGTGACATTTAAATTAAAAAAATATATGAGGAAATAATTTAGGCAACTTGTTTTTCCAGGACTTCTCTCGCACCTAGACTCTAACAAGCTGTTTCGGAGACATTCATTCATTATTAATGAGCCGCTGGCTGGTGATGTTGCTGGCCCTGGCATAAAGCATGGGCAGGCTGATGCAAATTTAAGAATCTAAATAATTGGTTGACTTTTGATGAGGCCCAGTTGTGACAAGCCCGTTTTCAGTGACTTGTTTTTCTGGTGACATCATTACCCACAGAGAACCATGTTAAACAGCACCATGTTTGAACATAATTTAAATAACATCTCAGACTTCAACATCCATGCCAACATTCAGGATAACCTGTTTTCTGTAAGACTGTTCCTTTAAGGCTTTAGTAAATTGGGGCCATAATCTCTTTTCTAACAAAAGGTGTTGGCTTTTCCAAGTCCCCCAACCCTTCCACCTAACCCCATCAGTGACCAGAAAAAACTGCACTGATAGTTTATAGATAACGTAATGCCCCTTTAAACCCTTAATGCCAATATCCCACAACACCAAAATCCCATTAGACACCCTATTTACACATCATTACTCTGTTAACATGTTTGAAAATATGAACTACTACATCTTCAATGCGCAGCTCAACAAGAACCTCATCTAGTAAAATACAGTGACAATGAGTGATCACTTAAATCTTGTAAGTGCGAAAATGAGGGTGTGTGAGCATGAGGTTAAATCACCTGAGCCTCAGTGGCGATGAGAAATTAGGTGAAGGACGAACTGTAGATTGTGATTCATTGCTCGCCCTTGCTTTATCCCTGCTTTGAGCTGGCGGAAGTCAAACCAAAAAAACTGCAACACTAGCTTTCTGGAGCTTGTTCTTATAGCCTTGGTGTCCTACTTAGAATTCCCTGACAGTACCATTGGCATAGGGGCTGTGTGTGTGCAGTGGGCTGCTGCCGATCCTGCTCCGGCGCCATGCTCACGTCAAACACACACTGTGCTAGTCATTAGTGGAACAACCGACTAGCCAGCCTGATTAAGCTGAGTTAGGATTTCGTTTTTCAAAGGAATCTTAACGAATGAGAGAGCAGAGAAGCAGGCTTTAGCTTTATCATTAGGCAAGATGAGGCACTGTATGAGTCTATATACTTCCAAAAAAAAAAAAAAAAAACTGTAATCTTCAAGACTCTGTTCCCCTGATTACTGCCAAAAGTGGGCAGAATGACTTGTAATTCTGAGATGTTTTGTTCGAAATGCCACAAACTTCCTTATCTCTGGCAAACAATGATGAGGAGAGCGTATAGCAAGGGTGAGCTGGTCATTGTGATGAATGTAACAAACTTACAGGTGTACCAGAGTGAAGAAGCTGGCTCCAGTCAGTCCTCTGTTTAACTGAAGAGCATGCTTTTGAATTGACTCAGCCTTCTGTCACGCTGGCAGGCACAGGACTTGTGGATTTGAGATTGAAAGAGGCTCCCACCGAGATAAAGCTGGCTTACTTGCTTGTGTAATGCGGCGATAATAAAAATGGGGAACCTGGACACTGCAACTTCAGTATACACAACTCCAGGGTTTGTTTAGGAATGAAACAACTAAGAGGAAAGTAAACACTGAGAAGACTCAGGGTGAGGTACGTCTCCAAACAAAGGCATTTCGATCAGAAGGCTTTTCTCTACACACGTACACACACACACACACACACACACGCACACACACAGCGAGACATACAACTAATTATAGTAGCATTTTGTCCAGCAGGAAGGAATGACTTTTAAGGTTGACTGTTGGTTACAATGGCATGTTGTGCTCTGGACTTTTCATATTCTTAGACCTCTCTTTTACAGAACCTCCTCTCAAAGTGTCAAAAGATTTCCCAGACGAGGCACATTAAAATGAACAAAGTGCTCACCATATCCCATTAGCTGAAGAATTTCTTTGAATCCATGACCCTCTGGGAGGCCTGTCTGAAGAAGAAATAGCTCTCCTAATTAAGTGAAGGGATTGTACATGGAGTCAAGAGTAGTGAAGCAAGTGGACATAAACTTCGACTAAAAAATAAAAGATTTTGCTGGGGAGGCACTTTCTTTTATGGAACCCCGGGGTAGAGCTGGAAAGTCATGTCTTGTAACTCCATATTGTCCACTGGCACTCTCCCAAAGTGCACTGCACAAGCGTGCACATTTGACAGCCGTGCAGAGCGCTGTTGGGGAATGCTGAGCCGGCCACTGTGGCGCCTGCAGCTGATTAACTCCAATTGAGGAGTCATTAACATTCCTGCCGGATCATCACACGCACAGTTGTTGATGAAAATCGGTACTGACAAGTCTATAATTATGGGACACTTCTGAATTGGTCTGGCTGACCGACTCCATTCAGGATGAGGGCACGAAGAGAAAACCACCAGTTCAGAAAGACGAGGACAAAAATGACATTTGCAGACTTGGGCCAGTCTCCATTGATTGCTTGTCAACACGTAACCTCGAGGTGGCATCACAAGGGGAAGGTCGTCCAGCTGGGATGGCCCAGGGGAGAATCTGAATAATGCAGGTAGTTTAACTGAAACGTAATGATGGAGGGACCATATAGTGCTTTTTTTTCCCTCTTTCTTTGTGGGTATACTCCAGTGCCCTTGTCGTTTCCTGTTTTCCCTCAGCGCTTTAGCATGGCCCACTTTCACAATGGGCAAGATTTACCACTTTGTGGATGAGGAGAGCACACTTTCACTAAGATGAAGGCTATTTATTTTCCCCCTTCAGCGTGTGGCAGATTGAGAGCTTGATATACAGGTTATCACTGGTGTATCTAGGTTTCCTCCGCTGAGGATCACACTCACAGCCACATACTGTACTCTAGCCCAGTTCTATCTGGGGGTTGCACTGCCTTGCGCCTACATTCAAGCACGATGAGATCAGAATGTGTGTGCATGTGTGTTTGGGAGTGTGACTGTGCATGTGCCTGATTATGTGGAGCCAGAAAAAAAAAAAAAGGTACATAATAAAATATTCAGTCACAGTAATTAGAGGAAGCATCAGTCTCGTTCTAAGTAGTTGTCATTCATCTTAAGTGGGAAGGAGTTATTGTTCATTTGGAGCACCAAGAGGAACAGATGTTGACGTGCTGCACTCCTGGCATGTGCTGCAGGCTTCGACAGATACCCTGGACCTTGTACCACCTTGGACATCATGAACTGTGGCACATTCACACCACCTGTGTGAATTTCGGTGCTAATTGAACATCTCCAGCCCGCTAATGGCCACTGCTGGTGTTAATCAGCCCATCATGCCTCTTGATTTCTAATAAGCTTACACCAACAGTATAATGCAAAGGAAAATATGTTTTTGTTTTTCAGATTGCAGAACACCTTAATGAGCAATGGCCTCGTTATGTGATACTGTATTCATTCTTGCATTATAATCAAAGCTTTTGCCTGGGATGGCCTGGCTGGTCATCTTTAGGCCTGTCTGTCCATTCAACACTGAACTCCAAGACAATATACCTTAAATCTAACAAACAGACGTTTAATAAGCACATTCATGCTCCCAAAAAATACAAACCTGTTAACCTGTTAATGTTGATGACCTCAAGACATTTCCTGTGGTGCCACCCTCAGTCCAAAATGTCAGATTTGCACAAGATACCAGGCATTCCAATCAGTGGATTGCCATGATATTTGGTGAGTGCATTCATACTCCGCAAAGGAGGTTTCCTCTCAATTCTGAAGACCCGGTGACCTTTCCTGTAACTACTGCAGTGAAGGGCCTGTGCTTCTTTCCTTCTGTTTGCCCACATGAAATTCTGGTGTCGGGTGAGTAAACACTCCACCTAAGAAAGCTGAACTCACCCACCAGCTCTCTCATTCCTTTTGTACCGTATCTTTTAGTATCACAGATTGGCCAGGCTGGTAAGCATGAGTGTGCCATGTGCAGCTTACTAGCAGTACTTTAATATACCTGTCCACTGAAGCTCAGTTTTCAAACAGTTATAGCTTGCTGCCATTTGGAGCCACCATCATGTGAAGTTGCCTAGTGCAGCTTTTATTTTCAGAATCCACTGGAGGACTTGATAAAAAAAAAAAAAAAACTTTCATTCATCGATATTTTTTTTACACTGTTGTGAGAAATATAGCAAGAAACCAGCTCTTTTCAGTCTCGTACTGAATTTCAAAGGGTGATTTGATGGTGGTGAGCACAGCGTTTATGGTGAGAGGTAAATCCCTCTAATGATGGAGAAACCGGCATGACTTGAAAGAGAGGTACCTTGGGGTGATTCTGTACTTCTCCTGGATCGGCAGAGAGGTGGCAGGGCAAAAAATATGAACGTCGTCGGTGGTTGTGCAGCATATCACATTAATAAACCACCTTAATGCATCACTCTCCGGCCCTCTGGCCTGGACCGCTGCCCAGAACAAAGAGATTGAAAGTCATTTGGATCAGGGGTGCAGAGCAGAACTTACATGAAATGAATGCTTGCAACTGCACCCCCAAAGAATACTAATCAGGAAGAGTAGTCCTTCAGTGCAATTGGTAGAGAGAGATGGGGACAATGAAAGGCGACTCCTTTGTACGTTCAGAAAACATATAGGCTAGCAGTTCTACAATGTATTCACTCCCCTTTGGCTTTTTGTGCATTATCTTGTGCTGCAGAATTAGTGCCAACTAGATTTTTTGGTCTATTTTGTCTAAAATCTACACACAGTATTTTTCCATCAAAGTGTAAAGTCTGTGAAATTTAAGCAAAACATCAAACTAAAATGAATGTAGTTTGTAAAATGATTCCCAGCTTTACTCACCTGAGCTGTTGTCTTGCATAAAAAAATATTAAACATTTTGTAACATATTATTCATGCTTCTTTCAGTTGTAGGAGGATATTTGGAGTGCAGTTTCTTCTCTGAATTGTTACACCAATATATCTTGATAGGAGTTTGGGGTGCAGTGTGTTGTCCTGCAATACCGTGAGATAAACCTTTATCACTTATGGCTAATGTGACTCCAGTTCCTGTGGCTTCAACAAAAAAAGTAAACACCACCCTTGCACCCCTCCCTGTCATGATCATTGTGAAAATGTTAGTTCACAATTAGTCATACTGAAAAACATGTGCATCACTGTCCAGACACTCAGTGAGAGCAAACATTGATGATTTAATTCAAATAAGAAGTCTTGTTATCAGTCTAATCAGGCTAATGTTACTTGCAATATCTGAATTACTTGAAGTTTTAACTGTTTTTCAATGAACTGCAAAGTTAATTGGCAAAACTTACGCCCACACTCATCTTACATAGAGTGTTATTGTTCTTTACTAAATGATTTTTCTCAGTAAAATTAAACATAGAGACTCCCACAGCATATTGACCTTTCCAGCAGCAGGTGCAGGTCCAGTCAATACAGATAAATCTGCACAAAACACGCCAGCAATTTTACAGATCCGAGCTCTCCAGTGGTTTTACTGGTGTTAAACTTTCATATTTTAAAAGTTTAGGTTGCAGATCTCAATAGATGATTCATATCATTATTATCACAAACCAATACATTATTCAGAAACTAACATGCTTTAAAATTTAGAGGCTTGGATTTGGAAACAGCACAAATAATGTTCTTGTTTTGTATTGTATTGCTCAAAGTGATGCCAAACAGAATATGTAATGTAATGTCAGTCACTATAATATTGTTTTATTTGCTGCTCCTTTTGATGAAATGACTTAATATTATTTATTCATTCAATGTACAAGTGTAAGATTATAAACAAAGACAAAAAAAACAATAGAAAAAAATCTCAAAACGGCAAAAACACAAAATGTTTCAGTACAGTTAAGACGGTCTGTCTGCATCAGCGTTATTTGGGTTTCGCTGCCCTTCAACTGATTGCTGTCTCTGTTTGGGTTTCACAACATGTTCATTTGAGAAGTGCTCCTGCTCTGATGTTACACAGACCGCCTACAGTGCATTCTGGTCTGATTTGTTACCACTGTGAGAGGATCCTGAAGCACAATTACAAGTTTTTTGGTTTTTCTTTCTTTTTTTTTTTTTTTCCAAATTCATTATTTATTTCTTCTTCCATGCTGCTGCTTTGTTTTCCAAACTGACAAACATATTAGAGCTAATTGAATACTCGCCCCTGACAGCTGTCTGGAATAATGAAGCCTCTTTTCCTTGCATTTTCTCCCCGTGGATGGCCTCTCACTCCCACACTTTGGTCCACATCAAAGTGCCTTATCCACGTGGAATCTGGGGTCTCAAGAAATTATTGATCAGACTGAGTGCCCAAGCCTCCACGTTTATTAGCACTACACTGACAGATATGGTATTACGGAGACAAAAGCAACGCTATTAGAGTCAGGAGACCACGGTGATGTGTGTTTTATGTCAGATAATTCTGTCTAAACATCACAGTGCATGAAAGGGAATGATACTTTCCAAAATAAATCCATCCCACATTACTGATTACCTCCATAAAACCAAGCAGTAATGTAATCCATTTATATTATGATTGCTTGTAAATATTTTTGATTACTTGGCCCTAAAATATCCCACATTGAAATCACATTTTGCTCCAAATTGCAGACTGTAAATTGGATAGAATTTCAAGATGTGTAAAAAGTAATCTTACAGTCAAAATGTATGGGTTCAATTTTAACTTGTTTCTGAGTAATCAGACTTGTTATTACATAGTCTGAGAAGTACCTGTAATCTGATTTTGGTGATTTTTTCTCTCAGTAAGTACAGCAAACACCCATATCTGTCAGCAACTCACAATAGATGGGCACAGCTACCAATTTCTGTTATCAGATTACTGTTATCCTGTCAGCTGGTTTACTTCAGTATATTAAAAGAGACAAGAAGAATAAGGGGCACTTTAAGAAAAATGCTCTCTCTTTCATTTCAGACCAAATATCAGAAACTCAGATTTAGTTTGACAAAGTTTTCATGTATCTGAACTTGTTAGAAAGAGATGGAATAGATGAGGGAGTCAGGCTAAATTGTGAAGGAGTGATGTTTGTGTTGCAACAGATTTGTTTTTTTTCTCCTTTTGATCATCTTCTCAACCAAAATCATATGATTGTCAGAATTCAGTCCAACTGATGAACAGAACTGATTGGGCATAATTCAACAGTCCTGATGATTTTAATGTCACTCAAAACTCACCAACCGGAGGATGTAACTTACGTACAAGTGATGCAGGATGAGTGATGCTTTCTTTTTTTCTGTGGTACCAGATTAGTTCAGTGGTTCTCAAACTGGGGGTCGGGACCCCCTGGGGGGTCATGACATGATTCTGTGGGGGTGGCGGGGGGGATTATGAAATAGGAAAACACTACACAAAAGTATTATCAGGTTTATTTTCCTCAATCTTTTCTGCATTTTTTGATTGTTTTCCTGTGAAATACTAAGCAATTATAAAATCTGAGGCCTCTTTTGTAAGTAAATAACTTAAACAACCTGAAAATGGAGATGTTCTCCAGTTGGACTGATCACCACTTTGTATATGCAGCCTGTGAGGGGGGTTGCAAGCGGGCGTTGCCTCATTTTCAGGGGTCACAAGCAAAAAAAGTTTGAGAACCACTGCATTAGTTCATATGTTCAAATACAGTACTTACGTTTCATTGTCCTGCACAAAACAAAGCCGAGTGGTGTCAGTATGAGACTAGATCAGCGGTGGTATAAACCAGAGTTTGACCAATATTGGTTTTTGAAGAATGATATCAATGCAAATACTTTTGGACTGAGGCTACCAGTATTCAGTGTGTTTAAAGTTGACCATGCCAAAAAATACAAATATTCAGTGGTTCCTCCAGAAATGTATGCTTGGCTGAAAAGCTTCTGACTAGATTACTACTGAAACACAGGCTGATTAAGTTCTTTTGAGCAGGTTAGCAGACTCACCCAGCCAATCCAATAGTAAACTGTTGAATACATTAAGCAAATTAATGAACAATTTAAATTCATTGTGCCAAGAAAATAACTTTCCGTGGTCATATTTACAGTTTTTTATTTAGCTGCAGTCAGAGAGGAACCTTGCTCATATCAGAGGTGAATGGCCAATATTGGCCCAATATAATGGCAAGTGATAAATACTGATAATGCACCAGCTCTAGAAATGGAAACTAGATAGCTGTAATTCATTTTTCTACAGTTTGGCCAGATGGTGTGCTGTTAACTCCTCCTGCCATTCAGTGTTGCATGCCAAACAGCATCAATGCACGGGTCAATGATCACTCCATACACTCTGCTTCGAGACATTTGTAATGAGGCTGACTGATGCTTTCCTGTGTGCTGGATTAATAAATCCCAGTGTCATCTGTTTGTAAATGGAGATTCTACATACGATCAAGCCTTATATGTGGCTGAAGAGGCCCTTGACATCTTACAGAGTAATGAAAATGTAAATCTGCAGATGATTAGCCAATGTGTTGGGCGAAAAGGTATTATAATGGCCTTCATATCATAATGAGATTATGTTAATGGCCTGCCGTAAATGCAACTACCCAGTAATGATTTATCTTTCTCAAATTATGCAATATGTTTCAGGCAATTACTAATACACCCCTAATGCACAGACATGCACGCACGCACACACACACCTGTGCAGGTTTGACCACTTCTTTGCCCAGCACATTTCATGATGATTAGCATGTTAGCATTAGCTTGTCAACTTCACAGAACTACAAATATAATGCATGCACGTGCACACACACACACACACACACACACACACACACACAGATTGTATAAAAGTGGAGATATTTTCCAAATTAGGTATGGCAATCTGCCAGTGAAAGACACTGAATGTGTAAGTAGTAGCATCAATCCCAACAGCCTCACTAAACTTTACAAAATGAGTTCTGAGTCTGAAATGCAGACTACGTGCTGTGCCTGTAAAAAACAGATAAATGCCATTCCTGAAAAAAAAAAAAGAAGAAGAACCAAATGTTATAATGTGTCATGCAACATACTGTTACAAAAGATCACTGCCTACTTGTATAGTTTTTTAATGGATATCACCTGGAAAGAAACATATTTTTTCAAAATGAACACAACTGGAAATATATGTTTTTTGCAAATAAACTCTTCAAATTATGCCTGGATTACCTCCCTCTATCGTGAACTGGATGATGTGACAATGGCACAAGGTGGACACACCATTTTGATACGATCTTCACTTGAAAAGGTTACGTAATAGTTATACTAAGGCAAGTCAAACCATTTTGTTGAAGGTTAGAGTAAGATTCTTACATCTTTCCTCTCTTACATAAATGAAATTGGAATCTTCACTCGCACTAGAAAACATGATGTCATAAGTTGGGAATTGAACCCGTGGGTTATATCCACCAACCCAACCTCCACAGCCTTTCTTTCTCCCATGATAGTTCAATGTCAAACTACTGTCTGTTTCTAGTCGTCCCTCCTCTAACATATTTCTTTCCTGCTGGGGAAATCACATGCATGGAGCATGATATCTGCATGTTAAGACATTGCGCAGTATTCAGGAGGACTTTGTTTCGGCCGCAGTAGTGTTATCCAAAACATTTTGTCCACATAATACTGTTTTATGTCCTTTATAAAGACACTGTAGGGGATAAAATCCACATTAGGAACCACAAGTTGTGAGTTATGAAGATAGCATCGTGTTAATAGAGCATGCCTGGGTCGAATTGATCTAATCCTTTCCCGAGCACGTAGGAGAGAACGTCAAATGCCACCTTACTGTTTTTTCTCTGTTGTGTTGGAGAATATTATTTATGGGCACTCGGGGCAAGAGAGGTGTGCACCATGAAAAATACAGCCCCATTCATTGGCTTTTATACTTGAGAAATGTCCCTGCCATGCACCAGAATCACTTAAAAAGAATCCCACAGACCATGAACTGTGTCTGACTCAACAGCAGACACTTTATCACAAAGGAATGCTTTCAAACCACTGTATCTTTATTTCTATTGATTTACAATATGACAAATCATTAGAGAATCAACCGAACATTCTACTACCTTCATGGCTCGTATGCTCTGTGTGCAA
The DNA here is from genome assembly GCA_900302535.1 of Neoniphon sammara. Lineage (NCBI taxonomy): Eukaryota > Metazoa > Chordata > Actinopteri > Holocentriformes > Holocentridae > Neoniphon > Neoniphon sammara. The sequence goes on along the minus strand of OMKZ01018001.1, from coordinate 8,037 downwards.
ACATCGTTTTTTTTTTTCCAATCAATAGGACAAACCTTTCATCAATCCAGGCAGCTTTCACAGAGGCCTTGGAAGTCATGTCCTGTTGTTCTTTGCTTTTTACGGAGACGACTTCTCCTTTCACTCAACAGACAACTTGTGCTGCCGCGAAGGAGGAGAGCAGAGAGGCAAGAGCACACAGTTTGAAGAACATGTCTTCCAACACGGCACTGAACTTTAAAAGTAATTTATTCAGCAGACAGGAGCTGAACAAGATTGATGTTCATATTTCACCCATCAATGGTTTTCATAATTCACTAGCCTGGTGCATTGGTGCTAGTCAGAGCTTGTCAAGTTATATAGCAAGTACATTCTGAATAGCTGGCTTATTGATAATCAAATCTTGCCAGTAAACATGCCTTCTGGCACAATCTTACTATCAGAGTGAACGTTGGTGCCCGTGGACCGCGGAGGAAAAAGGCAGTGATGCCAGCACTGCAGTCAGTGATTCCTCCCCAGTCTGATAACACCGTTTACAGAAGCAGAGCGCTCAGATTCCATAAGCCTCCAGTACTATACTGTTCTTTTTTTTTTTCCCCTACCTACAGCAACATGGCGTCCCTGTCGGGGCACCATAATACAGACAGAGATATCACTCAGAGTCAGGAATTGCTAATTTCAGGTAAATTGTAAAGTAATTATGAATCAGAAAACTTCTAATTAGTTGTTTTTCTGCTTTTCAATTTGCATCAATTGAAATCCGCTTATTGGTATTCCGCAGGCTGTCTGTCTTAACCCGTCAGCCATAAAAAATTAAATAAATAACAATAATCAAAATGCAGGGAAGCTTAGGCCTGTCAGTTAATATTTAATGAGCAATATGCAGTTTGCGAAGAGGAAAATGGAATACTGATGGAATTGTTTTCCCTCTTCTAATTTCATAAAGGGCAAAGAAAGCAGGCAGGAGACGACGCTCCACGGTGAAAGCCGGACGTTTTGAAAATGAGAAAACTTTTGCGAGGAAGTTGTACTTTTTTCACAGGACTCGACTCCGCACTCTCCAGAGGTCACCATTCAAAATCGGGTTGTCATTGTTTTGGCACTGCCAGGGAGACAGTCCAGGTACAGTTTCATATGCCCAGCAGCCTGTGCATGCCGGTGTCTCTTTTTGTAACAACCTGCAGGTTTCTAACTATCTGGGGATTCTCACACATAAACATGCCCCTCTGATGTGTTTAGTTGCAACTATCTTTGACATCATATGACTAATTGGTGCCCAAATGTTCTGCCTAAATGCTAGTTTCCATTCGTAACAGCGCCGATAAACTCTGTCTACGGTAGCTGAAACAGTGCACTACCTACGACCGTGGCAGACAGCTTCTCATGGCCCGCAACTTTTCTTTTCCAGTTGTTCACAGTTTTGACAGGAGCGGATGTCTCACTAAAGCATGGAAGACAAATGATGACAAATTCTGTCCAGAAAACTGAACGTCTTGGAAACTGCCAAGCTTTCTCTGGCTTTGCTACCGAGGACTTTTATTTGCTTTTTTTGCAGACAGATTTGGATCTTTTGCCAGAGATAAATATATGCTTACCTCACACTGCGTGTTACCTGGAAGAGGCTAGTTTATAGCTTTTTATGATAATATCCCTCTAAATCTAACTATTGCACTTGTTTTGAGTTGGTTTGCTCGACAATTAATCTCTCTCTGTTATCATCTGTGGGACTAATTTGCAACACAGACTTGAGAGTAAAACAGCTCCAATAAGATCCACATACTCTGTCTTTTCTAAAATACCCCTTCACAAAAACCCAGACATTCAGAACTATTAGTAGTCTGCAAAAGTAACATCAAGGATAGACCAACCTATCTATTAAAATGTTGTGGAGCATCACAAGCATGCAGCCCTCCCTGTGTAACTTTGTTTATCAAAGTAAGAAAAGGAAATAGATTGCAACACAGCCTAAGTCTTTTTCAGCACTAAATCTGCCATAAGGTGGCTGTGATAACAAAGTGGCTTTGGCTGGCGGCATGATGAGTTCCAGCTGCAACATGTTTGTGTTTGTTATGGACAGAAAGCCTCTATCACAATGTGCTGAAAAGCCTTGTGCATTAGACCTGTGAAGGAGCCGGCAGCAACGTGACAAAGCTTAATTTGCACATTAATTCTGTCCGACAAGCATATAGATAGCCTACAGGAAGTGGTTCAGAAAAATTAACCCACTGAAAATCTTAATAGGCCACCAGCATGTAAATATTGAAAGCTGAAACATCATTGCGGTGCATTTGTCCGTTTCAAGCTAACCTACACTATTCAGGCCTCCCTAATCCTATACAGTATAGACTACTGAAGTGGTCAAGGCTTCCAGGGCACATCCCACCCATTTATCCGTCTATCCATTCATTCATTTTTTGTCTATGTCAAAAATTAATAGGATTTCTGTTGCCTGTTGACCAATAACATTGTGCTTAAAATTTTTAAACCAAGACTAGAAAACAAGATTAGAAGGACCACAGGGCAGATCTGTTACATGCGATATCAACTTAATCTATTTTTAAATAAATATCCGATTAATCTGTTCCATGCCACTTCAACAAATAAATATAAAGATATTGAGCAAAGTAGCCCATGTGGGCTTCAGGCCGAATATGAAACATTTTGTACCGTTTTCCCTTTCTTTTGGCAGGGCGATGAAACTAGAAGCTCCGAATCACTTCAGCGGTCAATAGCCAGAGCAGAACAAATATTGTGACTCTGCTCCTAACTGTTCATGTTCAAGATTTTGGAATTCATCTGAGTTTGCATCTGTATGCACACAAGCATTTGGCAGTGTTCTTCAGGGTCTGTTTTACTTGTCTGTTTGTGTCAGTCATTGCAAATAATAAAATGTGGTTGTACCATTTTTTGAAAAGTATAATTTCTTTTATACCTTGGGAAAAAAAAAGCCCAAAACAGTTTTTACATTACACTTATGACTATGACATAGAAACATGTCTTTTGGAGTGCCTTGGACCTTCTCTCCCGCAATCACCAGAGGATCCTTTTTTATTCACCCAACTTGATCTTTTTCAACATTAGAGGCTAAGAAGTGTTCCAGCCACATTCCCGTTAATCTGGTGTTAAGCCACAAAAGTATCTGTATCCTCCAAAACATGTCGGAAGCTCTTCAACTGCTAATAATTACAGTAATATTCATGGTTAGTTTGACTTAAATGCCAGCAATTTTTCAAGTCTGAATGTCATTGTTTTAATGGCTAATTTTATTTTGTTTTGAAATGAAACTCTCTCAGCGCAGAGTGCTTCAGCCTGTGCGTGGATCTGGACCTGACTGCACTGCTGTTTTCATAATGTGGACCAATGGAATATCAACATGCGACTCACTGCGCTGCAATGTAATTATTGCTTCGTAATTAAAGTGAGATGTAGTGTGTTTCTCCTTTTCTTTTTGAACCATCACTAATTTATAAACTGCAGCACATATTGTGCAAAAAGCCATTGTATTAGCCGTGCTTATTACTCCCACACATTACCTATTCATAATTAAACTGCGTATCTTAATAGGTCCAGTGCATTGTCTCGCTTTACTCTCTGGATTTTTAATTGCGGTGGGTGCTGGGTGGGACTTCCCTTTATGTTTCATCAATATTTGCTTGTTTGATCACTTTAAGGAGCTGGCAAATGCGTGTGTGTGCCTGGTAACAAAAGGTGGAAAAATAAAAAGTTTGAAAGGTTAAAGAAATTAAAGGTGCATGTTAGAGGGAGCATAAGAAAGAAGAGGGCAAGCCATTTTGGTTAGTAAAAATGAAGGGTTGTCATGAAATCCTCTCTCTCTCAATTTAACGTATTCAGGACTCCTTTGTGCTGCTAAATAAATCAGCGTGTTTTCCTGCAGGGGGCTGCGGGTGCCGTGCAGCACGCTAAAACAAAAACTCCCATTGTAAATATGGACTGTTTGAGAGCTTCTTCTTTATTTCCCTCTGGTTAAAAATTTATCGGCACTTGTTTGTTTGTCTACCTGCAGAGTCATACTGAATAGGCTTTCGCTCAGCATGGCAGCTAGAGAGGCATCAATGCAGCAACGGTCCTGTATATGAATAGTATAACTGAAGTAGAGATTTGGGAGTGAAGTAACAGTGCGTGTGTGTGCGCGCGCGTGTGTGTTGGAAGGGAGGGAGTTGCCTCGGGCCCAGCCTTGCATTCATCTCTCGGCTATCAGTCTTTGGAAGTCGCCCTTCAAAGCTCTCAGAGGGTGAAGCCGAGAAGACGTACGATAGATAAAGCCGGCAGCTCTATTGCACCTGTCATCCACGCCCATCACCCATGTGCTTCCTGGAGTAGCGATAAAGATGGATGAGGTTGCCATGCACGGTCCAAGCCAGCCAAATCACATGTCAGGATGAGGCTGGAGAGAGTTTGTGGAGGAAGATAGGGCCTCTGTGTGTCTTTGATATGTTCCCTCCCACTGTTCTCCATATGCGTGCACACAAGCTTCAATTTAATTCTTTTTTATTTTTTTTGCTTTTTTTTTTTGTAGCTGCCCTTTGATGCACAGGATCTAAACGCTGGTTGTCTTTGTAAATTGGCACTTCATACACTGGTGCACTGTGGTGCGAGATGTGCTGTGGCAGCAAACTGGATCCTTTATTAATTAAGAGCACTGTATTCTTGTTAAGATGTTGACAGTAGCATTTACAGCAGGGATCTCTGACAGGGGATAATAAAGGAAAATCCCAACCGAAAATGCATTAAAGATATATTGTAGTATGGAAATTTACATAAAAATGAACATTCATTGCATTCAATCTAATGCCAACTAACTTCACACGATGGTGATTAAGCCAATCATCCACCAGTAACACTGTTGGACACTGTTTGCGCTGGTGCAGTTGATCTTTAGTGCTGTGTTTTACATCAACCTCACAATTTGTACTGGAGCTGTATAATTGAAATTATAGCATGGCTAATTAGCTTGCCCGACGATTCCATGAGTGTCTCACAGTTTTTTCTCCTGTTTTTCTTTGCATGTGAAGATTGAATGCCATTGCCCTGCGTGATCCAGAAGTGTATTTTGAAAGCAGCATTTAATTTACTGCAACAAGAGGGAGATAAATTATACAGAAGTGGAAAGTTCTGTACTGAAGGTTTAGCACAGTTGAAAAAGAAGCACTGGCAATTTATATTGCATTTCTGGTGCTGTTTTATTGTTTGATGTTGTATTTTTGTTGTTGTGCAGCTGACTAGCCAAAAGTGAGTACAGTTACATCACTGGAAGATATTCTCAGTGCAACTACAATGGCATTTAACAGAAAAATAAATTCAATGATCTGAAACAGAAACACTACTTCAGTATCAGCCCTTATAAGTAAAATGGCAAGGGCTTCTTTATAGACTCAATTTGCAGCGATATTAAACATAAAAACAAACATAAAGCTTGTGTTTGGAATTACACCTTAAACAGCAAAAAAGCACCAGGAACCCAATGTAAATCACCAATCTGTTTTTAACCAGTGTCTGGATTTTTCCTTTAAAGCTGTACCAGGCAACTTTGCACTTTAGCCCCAAACGTCAGCGAGATGAAAGTGCTTAATGAGGCGACTCAGAGATGTTGTACTTGCTCTTTTAATAGACAGTTTTTTTTTATTATTTTGTTCTTAAGTTTTGATTTGTTAACTCCTGGAGATTTCTCACCAGTGACCATGTCTGCAGAGTTTCATTTGGGCAAACAGGGCAAATCTACAGCATCTCAGTTAGTGGGGATTGTACAATATTCTGTATAGCGGCCCCGCTTTATTATGTAAGCTGATAAGAGTATTTTTACATACAAAAATCTTCCTGGGGTGACTTAAAGCAATGTTGTCCTGTAGACAGTTTAATTCAGCTTATCAACCAGCAAGCTGCCAGTCCTCCCGCCATATACATAACTCTTCCTCAGAGTGAAGCTTGACACAGCCTTTCAATTTACTTGTTACCCAGTGGGTTGAATCACCGAAATGTATGACTGACAGTAATTTAACACTTTATCACTGTCACATCTGCAGTCTGAACCCTTGTGTAATTCCGTTCATATTTTTCACTCTGTTTCAGTGATTCCACAGGCATCAGACTAGTTTTTACCCAAAATACTGAATAGCCCTTTGTTTCAATATTAGATAACTTTGAGGATTAAGAGAAACCATCAAAAGGGCTGAAATGAGTTATGATATTGCCCAACCCGTGATCACAGAATTGATTGATTGAAGTAGTCAAGTAATTTTCATCAAGTCTGTAAAGTTAGTTTTATTTTACAAATAAAACAAATTGCTCAAATAAAGGACTCCTGCACTGTAAATGTTCTTTATTATTATTATTATTATTGTGCTATTCAAAGTCCTTGCATCTTCATTTTTGTGGAACTAAATCAAATTAAACTAAATGCCAGCCAAATTTAACTTATCAAATTAAACTAAATGCCTGAAGGGGCTCTGTTTGTCTTTAAATCAATCACCTCTTTGGGGATGAATCAAGTTGAGTTGGAATGAAACTAAGTGAATTTAGAGGTAGTGTTTATCAGTTTCATTTTTTATTAGCTCCGACTAGCAGCTCTATAACTTACTCTGTCGGTCTGTTGGTTCGTCCACAAAAATTCCCCCACCCTGTGGCGGCCACAGTTTTCGCCCTATGAGGCTGAAATTTGACATGGAGGTCAAGTGTGTGTCTGTGTGTGAAGATGTGTTTGTGTTCATGCCAACTGGCTAAAAGGGTGCACAGCAATGGGAGTGTCCTATCGCAAAAAGGCGCATAACTTCCAAACGGATTCCCAGTGTGTGTGTATGTGTGTGTGTGAATGCATGCACACATTGATGCATGCCCATACATGGTTGCAGCTATTACAAATTTGTGGTTGTTTGTAAATAATGTAGCAATGATAGACATGATCTTGGTTTTCCAAAAAATAACTCAATACTAATAAAGACTGTAATGAACTGGTTAAATGAGAGCGGCCATAGTTGGTGTATCTGTGTGTGTACAGCACATTCCTACCTAATAATGAGAATCCACCATCATAGATAAGCTGCTGTCTGTCCACTAAACATCTGGTGTGACCTTGTATTGTAGAACCGACTAAATAAGACTGAATGATAACAAGTTTTACTGGCCCCAGTACCCACATTAATCTTTATGAGCAGGTGTTCACACAGGCCTGTGTTTACCTTCATTTTGTTAGCATTGTCCTACGTGTTCTAACTACCGTCTTGGGCCTGTGCTGTTTATTCTGCTCACATAACACACTGTGTAAGCTGCATTGTGGCTCTGTGGCGCAAAGAATGAATTAGAATCCAATACTGGAGAAGGACACAAAACGGTAATGAGGAGAGAGCTGAAAAGCATTTCATTCACCACTGTTAAAGGATAGGTGTGGTGTTTTTCAAGCCAAGCCACATTAAAATGTTGATACACATCATTTATAACCGTACACAGCACAGCCTCACCGCTAGCTTTAGTGAAGAAAAACTTAACACTCTGCTGCAGCTTCTTGCTAGCTTTCAATACAAACAAAAGGACAGTTGTTTTCAGTCTCAAAAACGTGACCTTTGTGAAAACAGGAAACTCACAGCACAGCCAAATGCATCTTGAAATTGTCCACACAAAAACACAGTTGGAAACGGTAGTTAACAAGTTTTAGTTAGCATTTATAACAATACATGACCTTATATACGTCCACGCCGTTATGCTGCTAAGTCGGCTAATGGTGCATTCACTTCAACTCATAACTCTGAATGTTGAAGTGAATGAGGAATGTCTTGTAAATTTCCAACATGCGACATCATGGCGTTCTCGGTGTCAACAGTCAGTTGACACTATGAAAGCAATTTACAAGAGGGAAATTCCAAGTTCTGATTTGAGCCTTGCCTTGCCTGATTGAAAAATACTGAAACTATCCTTTAACTCAGTGTTTTCACCACAGTGAACAGTTATACTGCAGATACAACTGAACTTTTTCCTTTTTCCCTACATTAAAATGTAGGGAAGTATAGCATTATGCTGAAGCCATAACATGCTGAAATAAAAATAACA
>OMKZ01017999.1:45648-61877 GCA_900302535.1 Neoniphon sammara | reverse complement strand
ACCTGGGAGGCAGAATGGCAAGGCATTCACGCTCAGACGTATAAACACACATACAAAGGACGGGGAAGAAGTTAACATTAGGGTGGCAGTAGGGTAGTGACCACACAGGTTACAGGTATAAATCACCTTACTTTTTATATCTACACAGCAAGACATTAGCTGTATCCACACAAACATCATAATCTTTTTTTTTTCCCCACAACACATGTCTGCTGAGAGTGTGTTTTCAGTTAGAAATATTCTCTAGCATTGCTTATTATAGCTGCTTGTACTCCTTTGGTAGGCCACAGAATGGAGGATTTAAGTCCAATTTGATCCAGCCCACCATATCATATCTCCTTGGTGTGCACCACTAAACACAAATAGTGCACTGAACAAACATTAAGTGATGGCACTCTCCAGCTCAACACCGGTCCTGAGGCAGGTCTCGCAGTGTGCATCTTCACCTTGGGGTGGAGGAGTTCGGAGGCTGATGAGCTGTTGCCACGGCAACTGTTGATGTTTTTCCATTGTTTTTTTCCAGTGTTACTATGTGTTACAGCTGTAAGGAAAAAACTTACCTGAATAGGGAGGTTCAGTTTTCTTTGGTTGTCCAAGTGTCCCTTTGAGCAAACATTTCCATTAATTATTATTATTATTATTATTATTATTATTATTTTACTTTTTTTAGTGGTAGTAGTAGTAGTATCAGTAGTATTTGTAGTAGTAGTAGAGTGTTAGCTTTGGGGTAATTATTAGTTTGCAGCATTGCTTTTGTCTTATAGTGATACTTTCATATATTAATGGTGGATTAGGGAAAGAAAAACTTGGTCCATGTCATCCATGTGGGAGGAGTGTGCAGGCCTGTGTAGGATGTTGGAAGAGCAAGTGGTGACTGGTAAGTGTGCCATTTCTTGTTCGTGACAATTTTCTTGACCTCAACAACAAGGACAACATTAAATTGGACCTTACTGCATGAAACCAGTGCTTCACAGACAAAACTTCTATTTTAATACTGTTTTCAAGGTAATGGGGGAGCATTGTGTATGATTTTTTCCCATATCCTCTGCATAAGTGTCTGCTTGTCTCTGACAGCTCTTTTAATTTCTTATCACGCATGGTTGCTTGTTGTTCACTTATACTTTGTAAAATATCCACTGTAAATATCTATCTCTGTGCATATTATGGGAAGGACTCATGAAGGTGAGAAGAGAAACAGGATGTAGTGTTTCAGGTCTACTTTTAGACCAGTGATCATAACATATTTTTACCAAATGACACATCTAGTTAACTGTCCTCATACACAACTGCATCTCCAACTTAGCACCAGCTGCTCATTTTAACCACTGGAGGGCAAATTGAGCCAAGTTTAGTTATATAAATACAGCTAAAATATGCTCAAATGTTGACAATATGACTGGCATTGTTGTATTTCATGATTAAACTGTACTAAATACCAGCTTATAAGCATCTTAGTGTGGAGATATCTCTTTCATAAAGACCAAAATCCATTTGGAAGGCAAGAATTTCAACAAATGTACAGTATACTGAAATCTGGGAAACAAACTCAGGCAAAGGACTGTAAAATGTGCTCCCTCTGATGTTAAAATCCAAATAAGGAACCTTCTCCTAAATGGTTCTACTGCTTGTATACATAATTCATCAACTCTTTTCATAGCAGCATAGCTGGGTACTGGAGTGTGAATCAGAACTGTGTTCATTTTTCATAGATACTCAAAAAGCCCTTGAACTCAAAATTCTTGATATCCTTCAGGTGCTGTGCTTTTGGAGAGAGACATCTTGTCTTTACATAGGTGTGTTTGATTTGTCCTTTCAGATAGGGAGAATAAACTTCTGTTTCCATGACTGGATCTTAATTGGACTGAAAAAATAATACAATGCATTGGACAGCTAATATCAATATTCCAATAGCATGACAGAACTTTACATTGTGAGTGAAAACCAATAATTACACACAATATGATTGACTTATCAGTCTATATATAGATTTGCCTTCTGCCCATAGTATGCTGGGATAAGCTCCAGCTCCCCCATGGCCCTAACTAAGTGGCCCTAAGCGGCAATGAAAATGGATAGATGGATGGATATATTTTTGGATCAATATATAGATGTGAATTATATAACTATTGTACATCTTTTTTCTGTATTTAACAGAAACATTCTGCAGGTTCCTTTTCCAATTACACTATTAACTGTAAATATAATCTGCAGCCAGTCTCCATTTTCTATCTATACATATTACATAATGACCTCATGTCCAATTCTTATGGTCATATGAACAATCCAAATGATTATTATGATTATTGTTATTATTAATGACTGAGATTCACTTGGTTTGAGAAAACCATAATATATTTAAGTTTAGACCAACAGAATACAAATGGGATATTGGAGTCTCACACATGACAGCTCAGACAGTGCAGGAGTAACTTCCACAGGACTTGCAGAACCAACAAATACAAAAGAACCAAAAGTCCTTCAAGTGGATCAGCACCTGCTTTAGTTTCTCTCATGGAGAAAAAAACAGCAAAAAGGAACTGCTGGACTGTGTCCCTGGTTAACTGTCTTTCAAGCCTAGCCATGCGGATGCTCAACAACATCATATAAAAATAATAGATATATAATAGACATATAAAAATAATCAAAATACACAAATTTACAGTCGCCTGAGTAGGTGGAAAATAAAGACCACATGCTGTTTTTACTTTTTTCAGATGGTTAAAGGTTAAAGGCAAATGAAAGAAAAATGTTGATCTGTTTGTGGATATTGTAATTTGTCATAAATTCTGAAGATCCAGTATTAGGAAAAATACATAAATGTGCAGGGAAATGTAATCTGTTTTTAAACTGCAAATAATATTCATTCTTTCTTAAATACTGCAGGCTGACTGCTGCATGGTAAATATCTCATCTTCATCATGGAGCGTGCAGTTCTTACATAGTCATCATGTGGCATTGAAATTCAAAACAAAGTGGGGGATAGGAGAGATAATGTCTTTGATGGTTCACCCAGTATCAGCACAGCACCAGTCTCTGCTGCTAAAAGCACTGCAGCGCCAGATTGAGCCCCATGGGTTTCCATGGTGTTGGACCAGAGCTGCTGCTTTCATGTTTATGGTACAATGAGAAAGAGCGGTTAGCTTGTTAATGCACGACTAATGGCTGAAGCAAGCGTTCTTTTCTCAAGTGAAATGATTTCTGGGCACACTTAGTATCAAAGTCAGAATGACTCTGTGTGCTCTACAAATTTCCCATCCATTTTAAGTATTATGGTGAACATATTGTAACAAAGGTTTGAACCACAGCATCGCAATGATAATAGAAGTTATATACTAATATACATTTGAGTTAAAATGTCAAGCAGTTGTACAGGTTAACAATTTTCATAATGGCTCTGTGGAAACTGGTCAGCAGTAAACAGCAATTGGTGAAATTCGGAATTGGTGAAAATGTTTTTGTTTGCTTGTTTGTTCTTTTTTTATTGTTATTATTTATTTTATGTGTGACACTGCTACTTGAAGCCTGGGTATTTTTTTGGTGCTATGGTGGGATCAACGTCATAATGCAACAATCCCCGAAGATTAACCAAATTTGAAGCAACAGTATCTGAGATATTAATTGTGAAGCTTAGGGCCCTGTTGGCCTGGTGGTGGCACTGTGGTGGTCCATTCAGGTTTATATTCAAAATGCCGGACCCCAGTGTTAAAATCCATTATGTTTTGTCTCAAAATAGGCTAGCAGAGGCTCAGACATTGAGCATGATGGACAGACAGAGCCCAATCCATAGTCCCTTCCCCCATCTTTGACTGTGGGGAACAATAATGGGGCATAAAAGCAGAGAAAGAGCAGCAAGGATGTGTGTCATTATGTTGAATTCAGGGTCAGTTATGAGGCCTGTCAAAATGGCTATGATGTGTCTATTAGTGTCATAAAAACATCAAGGAGTCTATACTACTTGATTGCACCATCTATCAGAGGTTCGAAGCACACACAATACACTCCAGGAAGGAAAAATTGTAAGGTCAAATAATACACCTGAGGGTTTTTTTTGGAGAAGTATGTAGTCATAAAACAAGATCATTTGAATAATACAGAATAATTTGGCAATGTGTGGCCCCGCTGGCATAAAACAGAATCCTACTGGGGCATTTTCTTCTGCACCTCTCCTAGTCTGTCTCCATCTTTGGTTTCCAACTGTCTGAATAAAAAAGAAAGCATATGCAGTCGGGTTCGCAAACTGTATTTAGTGCATCCCCCCCATAGGCATATCCATCCTAGACACCATCTGGTGCCTTTTCTGCTTTGTTGTTCAGCATATCTGCTGCACCTTTAGTCATACTTCCAGAGAAGATTTGGAGACATTTAGAGTGATTACGTGACTACTTGTCAGTGTGGGAGTATGTTCACTGCCAGCTCACTAGAAGAGTAGATTTAGATTATAATGTTCACATAATATAACATATGGAGCACCTGCACAGATGTCAGAGTAACGGAAAGGGTTTCCGATGTCAGTATTATAAAAAAAAAACCATATGATTTAAAAAGCCCTTTGCATCCTGCAATTTGATCTCATCCCTTTTGAGTTTCAACGCAGTGTGCAACACTAGTGCTGTCATTGGCATGTCTTTATTTCATGTATTTAGAGACAATTGCACAACCATATGAAAATTGACGTGATTCTGAGTCACACAACGCTAACGGACTCTTAGTCTAATTTGGTAAAGATCAGAGCTGCTGCGACCATTCTGTAACACATGAAATTCTGCAACACCACAATATGTGACTGGCCTGTGTTAGCCATAGTTAGTCATTGTGGATTTTAATGGTCTTGTCAAGTATGTTACAGAGGACAAGACAAAGTTCTCATACTTGTTGGAATACAGGAAAAATGAGCTTCAGCTTCAGTAGAAGACTGGAAATGTTAAATTTAACATTGTTTAATGGTTTGTCTTCCTTTATTTATTTATTTTTAATCACATATTTTTTCTTTATTTATAGAGCCGCACAGCCTGCTTTGCCCATGTCTGCAGCAGAGTGCCCATCTGAATAGGAGCAGGATGGCACAAATGACCAGAAGTTCTCTGTGGAAGGCAATCTGTGTGGTGCACAACCCTTTTACAGACCATGTTTACCATCGCTCCCTAACACCAGCACGCTCACAAAGTGGCACAACCAAAGACCCCCTTTCACGCTCCCTGTCCTCTCAACTAGCTGAGCAACAAGGCCATAAAAAGATATCATATGAGCCTGACCCTGAAAATAAGGCCAGGGACCTTATCAGTCTATCCAAATGGCACAGAATATTGCCCCAATTATACATCATCATTTGCCAGTAAGTCAGGGAGCTTGCACACAGAGCCCAGTTATTCTGCAAGCCCCACCTATGGCTCAGCCTGTTGTTCACAGCCAGTCTACAAATCTGTCCCCCTGACAGGTGGAGGAGACAGATTTGGCGAGCAAGTTGAGTGTATGGAAGCAGACATATGGCACCTCTCCATGGGCCAGGAGAATGCTATGGAGAGGTTATACCCTACAGTTGGTTCACAGCCCATCAGGGTTCACTGGTGCAACACAATTAACCATTTCTGTGGAGGCAGTCCCCATTCTAGAGCAGGAGATTACTTCCCTTCCAGAGAAAGATGCCACACTGTATGTAACAGAGGCGGACAAGAAAACCGGTCAATGTCAAAAATATGTCCTTGTACCGAAAAATGAGGGACTGAGACTACATTTGATTTCTATGGCGCTAACACAAGCAGATTATTTCCCTACTTAAGATCTGACATATAAATTCTCTCACATCTGTATAGAAGAGAGACACAGGAAATAACTCAGATTTGCCTTCCAGAGCAAAGCATACAAGTTTTGTGTTTTTCTGTTTGGTCTGAGTCTGAGCCCACACGCATTCACCGTTTACTTGGATGCGGTTATAGTTCTGTTGAGGGAGCACACAATCCACTAAACATTTTACCTCCACGATGGCTTAACAATAGCAAGCCTGAGGGAATTAGGCAATGTTCATACCAGGATAGCATCAATCACCCGCGGAGCTTCTCATAAACTGGAAATAGAGCAGTCTTATTTCTTGGGCTTGGATATGAACTCTGGGTTGATGTGCGTAACAGCCACTAGGCTGCAATGCCCATTGGAAACAGTTCAGACACCAACTCAGAGTAAAACAGGGAGATTGGCAGATTACTGTGAGGCGTAGGCTGATCGCAGTGGCATTGGTGGTCGTGACTTCAGGCCTGTTACGCATGAAACCTCTCCAGAGATGTTCATCAGTCAACATATTCACCCTGAGGGAAAAACTCCTCTGGACCTCTGGATCCAAAGAGGTCCAGCTATTGTACTAATAGTTATGAAGTGGGGGTGGGAATGTGTATGCATGGAAACTGCCTAACTCTAACCCTCTAACCAACTGCGGGTGGTGGAGGACCTTGGGAAAAGCCTTAACGCTATTCATTCCCATAAATTGTTGAGTCATGCTGTGAAGTGGTACAGTCCATGTGTCCAGCTAGGTGGGTCATATATTTTATGAGTAGTTTTAGTAATTGTGTGATATTGCTGTAATGTATGCAATCTAAGTTTGAAATGAATTAAAATGGAGGGATTGTGCCAAATCCAGGTTTTCCAAATAGAGAATGAGAGCTCTGACTGTGGTGGGTTGGATGATACTCATCTTGGGCTGAATATGCCACTAGAAGGATATCTTCAGTCAAAGCAGTATGCAGCCTCAGGGCGTGGGACAGTACATGCCATGGTGCAAACACTGTTGGCCAACTTTGCAACTTTGTCGCTCGATTTAGTGACATCACAGACCCACCTTAATTTCTCAAAAGCGAAGGGCGACAAATGTAACAACTTTTTCTGTCCATTGGGACCAATGTTAATGCATCGACTCCCAAAGTATTTGTCAACAAATCGGTACAGCTAATGCTGATTATCACTACTTGCTTGTCTAATCTAAAGAGGTCTGATGAGCACGGTGCTTCCCATACATAGCGTAGCTGCTCTCCCTCCACTTGGAACAGGGACTGTAGCAAATATATTCGTATGCAAATTAGCATATGATGCCATCTGTCAGCCACTTGGGTAGTTTTAATATTTCATGCAAATTATTCAGTGGAGAAATCATAAGCCTGTAATATCTGCAAGGTACATACCTGGCTTAAAGCCTACTGTTGGTGTTTGCAGACATCTTCACAGCATTTTGGAACAGGCCCGATTTTTTTTTTTCACCCCAGGATTATGAGTCCCCACTAACAAAGCAGGAGAACATATTTAATCTTATTTAACATGGACTAGAAACTCATTCTTAAGTCATGTAAGACCCTTCCTGCCTGACAACCATTTAAAGGAGGAAATGGCTGCAGCTCTGGACCTTACTCCCATTGTTAATTCACTTTCCTGCCATTTTCCAGTCTTAATTAGTGTCAAGCCTACCAGACTATTCATTCTCGGCAAAAAGAACCTGTCCTAGAAATGTCACCTTTGGTCCACCGCACAAGCCCTCCTTGTTCCTGTGTCTCAGACTACCGGCGCGATGTTTGCTGTAAACATTACATCTATTTCCAAGTGGGATTTTATTCTAAATGATTTTATTCCCTCTGCAAACCTACACTTTATATTTTTGACTCAGACATGGTTAATGCCTAATGAGCATAGCTAGCTTTTTGGCCTGTCCCTCAGATTTTAACAGGTCTCTCAAGAAGTGTGACCAGACAGGCTAGCTGATGTTTAAAAAATAATAATAAATATTAATTTAAATATATCCATCAGCATTTAATGACATTTAATGACAATGGCAGTTTTGAGGGGCTGATGTTCAAGGTCTGTTGCATTGTTGCATCTTTATGCAGTTGTTAAATATGCTAAATGTTTAAAACAGCATGTCTCTGGCCTAACCCATAACCATGGCCACAGGACATGCCTTAGATCTAGCTTTTATTCTTGGACTGATTATATTCTCTGGCTCTGGAAGCTTTTTTTTCTCTCCCATCACCAGTATATTTGTTTTTCAAGCTGTGGCATAACAGCACAACACTATTTGCTCACTGTTGTATCTTTAACGGGCAAAGTGCTCAAAGCTTTTCTTCTCTCTTTGGTAATTGTAGTCATATTTTGGCTCAGTTTTCCCTCCACACACATTATATCTACAACAACTGTTCTTCAGTCTTAAATGCTATTGCCCAATTTTAGTCCAAGTAATGTGTCAGTATTAGGAGTCTGCCTAGAAAGGGACTGTGGAAGAGCTAATGGAAATGGAAAAGTGCTTAACGTCTGGTATACAACCAAGTCATGAAAGACTTATTATCCTATAATTTAAAAATTAAAAATGCAAGAACTAATTATTTTTCAGAAATTCATCTCAGCCAATCAACACAATCCCAGATTTCTGTTTAGTACTGCTGATTGCATGGCTTCCCCCCGGTGCCTCTGTTTTTTACCCTCTTAAAAAAACATCAGAGTTAAGATTTCCTGCCCCTCTTCCTTTAACAGTGCATCCTTTCTTCATCTTGATACTCTCAGTCAGTTTAGGCTTATCTCCCATAAAGAACTATTGGGCACCATTTCACACTTGACAGTCTTCCAGCCCCACTGATGTCATACCAATGAAATTGCTCTTACAAGTTTCAGTATTTGTAGGTCCCAGCGTGCTCTTCACAGCTCTCTGTCCTCAGATCGTGTCCATGAGTATTTAAAGACAGCATGTGTTCAGTTTCTTCTAAAAAAATCTAATAATTATGTTTTCAATAACTTTGGACCCATTTCAAAATTTTCCAATCATTCCTTAATTCCTGGAGACTGTCCCACATTGATTCTGTTTTTATATGGTATCTGTGGGTGTAGCTTAGCAATTGTGTTGGCTAATCTATGTATAACAAACAGCAAATATTTTTGTTACAATTAGACTGAGGTAGCAAACCATTTCTTTTATCAACTTTGGAATCTAAATTTGCCCAATGCAATCCAAATGCTGCTTTCACCAGGTGTTTGCTTCCCAGTCTATTACACTGTGTAATTGCAACTGCATGGCTTGTGTCACAAAAATATATATTTTACTTGAAAATATTTTAATTACACGGTAGCACATCAGTTTTGTGGTTATCTGGATTACTGCAGTACCAGTAATAACTCAATCTACAACAAATGTACATAGTTACATGTCAAACAAGTAGGCTGAGGCAGTCCTCTTATTTGTGTTGAGGTCCTGCCTTGTGCCAATCAGTCCTGCACATTCCATGCTAAGTCATACCTAAGTCATAGAGTAAAAACATAGAGAGCAACACAAAGATGAAACCAATTTTCACCAAGATGGCAGTTTTCTACACCCATTATATTATGTGATCAAAATTACTTTAAAATGACATTTAAGTAAATATTAAACATGGAACATGGGACTACTTGCCTTAAAATTAAATCCTGCGAGCTGCTGTGTGGTGCTGAGTTTGCTCTATGTGCCTATGAAACAACTAAACAACTTATAATACTGAGCATTTTTGTCATGATTCATTTAAAATGGTTCTAGCAATGTACAGTACTGCAGGTACCTTTTTGCACAGTAGTGCAAAAAGGTACCTGTAACAGTAGAAAGTAGATAGATATGGCTCTAATCCTCCCATTGCATGTCTCTGCCTCCTCCTGGTTGTATTTATCCATCAGGTTAAGGTAGGACAAATCCAGCTCAGATTGGGGTCTCATAGACTTTTGTCTGTATCTCTCTGTGGTTTCTGTTTCCTCCCCAAGGCAGACATCCCCCTCTCCTGGCAGTAGTAGTCTCTATCCTTCAGTGACCCAACACGGTTTGTTACTGGTCTTTACTCAAAGTGAGTCTGACATTACACTGCAGATTTCTCAAAGCAACTGAGTGATTCATGTGTTTATTTATTTCAGATTTTATCCTACATTCCATTTGTCTTTAATGAGGCTTCAGAAAGAAATAGCAACAGAGGTTATAACATTTAGCCAATATTCCAGGTAATAAATAGATCAAAGAAACATTGACAAAAGAAGCCAACATTACAGTGACAAAAATCTGTGGTTTCTCAACCAATCAATAACTGTGGTGGGCCAGGGGTAGCTCCAAGGCAGTGTAGTTCAACTTGAGATGCCACTTCTTCTATCTGCTGTGGCTGACAGTCCAGGGACCCGGTCACAAGTCTGAACACCTGCTACCTATTTCCCTAATAGCAGGCACCCAGAGTTAAAGCACAAAGAACAGGATAGGCTCAGCTCTGTTCTCTGTCCCTGCTGAACAAGAAATGACCAGAGCACCCAGTACAACACATCTTTGGTTTAAGTTTTCTTTCCTCTCATCCACTTCTCTGCTGTAAATGGAAATAATTCTTTGAACTGCCACCTTGAATTTTCCCCCCACTATACCACAACATAACCCAGAATCCACCACATGACCTTATGAAAGTTAAATGTCGGCATAAAAGAGTCAAAATCACCAAAATTGCAACAAGGCAGAACCATAAAAAGTAAGAGAGCACACTTGGAAGACTCTTTTTGCAAATCAAATTCAAAGACTGATCCAACAGTAAGAGCAATAGCTGCTTTATCAACAGGTCAATGTCTAAGTAAGAACACGTTTCATTTTCTCTCTCTAGCTGATTTACATGTCCCAAATTTATGATTTCAATGGCTTGATTTCAATGGTATAGATGGTACATACACCAAAGATACTGGTACCTTCCAGTATGCGTTGTTGCTGAAAAGAAATGATCAGAGTAAAACAAAACAATGAAATAAAATTTACAGGCCAGAGCAGCACATTTTAAATTGCTTGAATTCCCAAGGGTACCATGACTACTGAAATGTTGAGCAGATATCCTTTGTGATATGTGTTCAATCACACATTATTGCATTTCCAGCGATGTCAGCATTAGCTGTTGTAAAGTGGCACCACCCTGTCTATGGTTGCCCTGCAGATGGGGCATTTCTTTGGCTCTGGCAGGGCCTGATAGCACTGGGCACAGGCACACACATGGCCACACTCTAGAAAAACACAGGACCGTTCCCGGCTCAGGCAGACAATGCAGGTGCTCGGCGACACGCTAGCCTCCTCTACGTTGAGTTCACGCATGCGTTTCCGCTGCTGCTCCTTGAACTCCTCCAGGATGTTCCTCTCCTTCCTCCTCTCTCTGTGGTGCACGTACCACTTCCATAGGATGAAGAGGAGTGTCGAGCAAGCAGCAACACCAAAGACAACGGTCAGAAGCCTCAATAGTCTGACCCCGCTCTCCTGCTTCTTCAGCAAGGACTCATAGTCCAGCCGGCTGAGGAAGTAACGGAAGCCCTGCTTGGGAGCTTGGAGCTTGATCAGGTTGTTGTCAAGGACCAGCTCTCCGACACCCGTGACATTCTCTCCCAGCCGCAGCATTTCTTCAGTCTCGTGGATGCCCTTGGGTCGCTCCCCGCTGATGAAGTGGCCGATGACGTTGGACAAGGACTGGACTGTGGGATGGAAGTTCTCATAGGTGGTCTCCAGGTCCAGCTCTGCAGAGTCTAGCGGGCGTATGACTCGTACTGTTGTTGTAATAGCTTCATCATGAGATGCGAGGTCGAACGGAACTGTGTTGGTGCGCTGGTGGATGACTTTCTCTGTGTCATTCCTGTTTAAACAAAAAATCAGTTACTATGTAAATCAGTTAGAATTGTTATTTTTAGATTGTTGTCGGTCACTTCAACACAGAATAGCTACTTATAGTCAAAGAGGCCCTACTTACAGAGTAAAGATAAGCAGTCCGCCATTCATCATGTCTACTGACTCTACATGAGCCAATTTTAACATTTTAAGCATTACATTACAATTCCCCCAATTACCAGAGATGAGTAGTGCGATTCCACACCATCTTCTTCTCCTTCAGGGTCAGCCTTTCAATGACGCCTTTGCAATTGTCAACAAACTGGCTGTTCAGCGTTTCCTTCACAGATCTCACCACACCTGCAGTGTCATAAAAATGGTATTGTTAAAAGCACTTACCAGTTACCAGGATGTAAAGACAAGCCCGAATAGAACAGGCTAGTTCATCCATTTATATTGTAAACTGCATTACATAATTAATTTACTGTTGCCTTAACAGTACAAACCACAGCACAGTGACTTAATTTAGGCTTCAAAGTAGCCAAACACACCTTCAATCACAGCATATGGGACACATCTTCCAGGAGTTTCAGACAAGATGCTTTTCAAATCCTGGTCAATGGATACTTTCTTGGCTTCCTGTGGAAACCAACATGTGAGATCAGCACCTGAATCATATCTGGTGGAGCATATCTGCAAAAAATGTACACTTTTCACAATGCTGACATTCTAAATAATGGCAGAGATGGAGAGTGCAGTCGTGTAGTTGACCTTTAATCTGGCAACTGTTGTCGCTCTCTTCCTGTAAATTGAATAGAAGACTGCAGTCAGGGCTGAGCTGGTGGCTAAAACCACCACTTGTGCTGTTGAGGGTTTCCCACTGGAATCCATCCTGTGTGATCTCGTGTTTGATCTGCAGAATCCAATACTGTTGTGGCAGAGATCACAGGTGCAGCAGATGTCTAATACCACCCGAGGCAAACGTATGGTGCCCTACACATTTTTTTTTACCACTCTGACTTTAACTTACACGGGTTAGCGACGGGCTCAAGGGGTTGAATTGGATAGCGAAATCAAATTCAGAGACAAACAGTTTGATTTGATTTAACATTACCCTCCAAAACAGACCCTGAACATTTCATACTAACACAATGAAGCAATATTTCGCTGATGGCTAGAGTTAACTTAGCCCAGTGCCCTAGCTTTGTTACCAAGTTTTGATTGTTTACTAACGTTGTTTTGGTTGTATATTGGACTATAGCCTTTGGACATCATCATGGCAGATGACACGGCATTCACCATAATACGTGGATGTTTAATTAACGTTACTGAGACAAGATAGCTAACGTGAATCAAAACAAGCTCCCTCTTTAGTGACATTAACAAGTGTTAGGGAGCGATAAATTAACATGATATTTTGTTGGAAATCATGTTGCTTGAAGTTAAGCATAGCGTAATAATGCAAGGATCTGAACAGCCAAAGTCATATAGGTCGTAGCGTTACAGCTAACTCTACCTTTGGTTTTGCTAGCTATGTGAGTTGACTGGCAGTAACGTTAGCTTTAGCTAACACTGTTAAGCTAACAAGCTGCCCTGTTCATAGCAGTGTTGTTGCTGAGGGGCTAACTGAGGAGCTTATTACTACTACATATAAAGCACTGTAATGGGCATTAGCTTCTTCGCTACAGCCTCAAAGGTTTTGACCAACGTTACTCAAACAACCTACTCACCCCTCTCTTCACAGACAGTAGCTAGGTTACAGCAAGGTTTCAGGTCCCCACATTTAAAATAAATAAATCTGCAATTTTCTTCTGCGCCAACAGATGTCAGTGTACAATCATTTATGGTAGGAAGGGCCACTGACTATCACTTGCTCTGTCAATTTTGTATCACAGCAGAATGACAGCTAGTTTACTGTCAGGGGGTGTGGCTATAAACTCTGGGCCCCTTGACAATATGTAGGCCTGGGCCCCTACCCTGACCCATGTAACATAACACGCTCTGAAGGGCCAGATCCAGCTTGGGATGGGAATGTAGGCTAAGTTTTCCCCCTCAAAAGCTCTATATCCTTATATAACTCACAGTGCACCAGTTTATTGGTGCTGCTTACAATGGATTTACATCATAAACATTTGTCAGATTAAAATGATAAATTCAGGTGGGTTTACCCTCCACTACATCCTTGGGCTTGGGGCCCATGGCAGCCCTCTGATCTTCTACTCTGCTTGTACCAGCACTAGCAGGCTATTGTGTGTTACAAAAAGGCAAGTGCTGTGTCCAACACTTGACTGATTTCATTTTTGTCACTGAAGCCATAAAACAAACCAATATGTCAAAATCGGGCAGAACTTAAGCGTATACATTTCAAAACTGTCACTTTACAGTCTGTAATATACACTACACTGTACCATTCCTCAAGTCCATCACTGATTTTACTTAGGCCTGCAGCCAGTTCACTAGCAATAAAAGAAGATGGTATCAGCTTAAAGCCTTCCTAATGGAGATATTTTTATATTCAGGGTGGATTCCCTCTTGCATCTTGTATTGCCAGAATCTGTTGATGAATAAGGACAAATAAATGATAAATGCAACCACATGAATACAAATCAGCCACTGTCCTTGTTTTGGGGGTGGAGGTCATCTCACATGGGGACACAATATTCATGGCTTACATTTAAATATAAGCAACACATTTTTAACTGCTTCTTCAGTGAAGGAGGCTTACGTCCAACATGCCAGAGGCAAAATTATAAATTATGTTGCTCTGAAAATGTTTTCTTGATTGCATGAAAGATGGATGTAGTCAGTATTTCTGAAACTGTGATTTTAAAATTTTAAGTAAAATCAAGTCTTGCCTGATGAAGAAACAGACTCACATACAGTATATAGCCTATATAAATGCATGTGATGCAATGGGAATGCGTAAAAATGCAATAGATGTACAACAAGAATGCTATTCAATTATTAAAATGAAATATGGCCTCTGTCAGATGGTTTAGTTGAAGAGCAATCCATCTGAAATGAGAAGGCTTCAGAACCATTCAACTGAGCCTTTTCAAATTTAATGTTATAAATCTACTGACTCACACTCTGCCTTGCTGTCTGACAGCAGTCATTCTCTTCCTGGGTTTTTTTTTTTTTTAGCCAGCTGTAACTGAGGTAGATTAGCATAAAATCTCCATGCTTTGTCAGCTCATTTCCTCACAGAGCATTCACAGCCAATTTGCTATTCCTAGTTTCAGTTGACAGTTTACTCCAGATTTGTGAGATAAGGTTATAGCCAAGCAATTTGCACCTAGTTTCCTAGAAAACCAAGTGTGTTCAAACAAGTGATAGAACACATTTTGTGGCAAGGACACAGTTTTATGCACAATGTAATGTGAATTATCTGGTGCTTTTCTTTGAGTTCCATCTCTGCTTTCCTTAGCTGTTTTACTGAAAAATAGAAAATGTCAGGGTCACCACCTTCAGCAGCCAGACTGAACATCAAGCACTACCCCTGTTCTTTTCATTTTCCGCATGTCAACATTTATTTTTATTCTTCAGCCTGTGCATCGATCAGAACCAGAATCCCTTTTCTAGCAAAGCACCCTTTCAACTTCATTCACGAGGTAATACCAACCTCTCACTTTCCATCACATAATGAGGTTGAAAAATAGGTCACATTGCCAATTTGCATCTTTCAACAACTTCAAGACATAGGAATTGTCTGATGAACCAGTTTGCACATTTTACCTTTGCATCACAACACAATTTCTCTTATGATCCTTATTACAGCAAGAGTGCATTCAGATGAGATAAGCTAGTGAAACTGTTTGTTATGCAGGTATGCAATAGAAGAGTTGAACTGGATTAAAGTTTGCTTAATTTTGCTTGAAAAGTCAGATGGTTACAGGTTTGTGCCATAAGCAGTCGCCCTTTGAACAACTCAGAAGATTTGCCATAAAGTCTGAACTGGTGACACACAATGTAGCTTGATATACTGCAGTCAAGACACCAGTGAAGGCTGCCAATCTTCCGAGCAATGGACTTGCTTGTTAATTCTAATTATGTTAATATCTCAAAATTTATGGGGTTGATGCTAAAGGAAAATTTCACCCTTTGATACTCTTACACTGTAAATTCTCGTCATGCGGATGCACTTTTTATTGGTCATTCTGATTTTGTTGTTGTGAGGAGGGATATTTTTTTACACTCCCTTTTTTTAAATTTCATGTAAACTATTGATTCTTTCTGTTCTCTCTGCATTCTATAATTTTTATAAGCGCAAATAAATCAAATCTATACTTTAGTTATTATAGTTATCAACAGGCATCAAAAATACTCATTATATAATCAGTAATGGCTGGATCTGCCAATGAGTCATTATAGGGAAATGGAAGAACGGTCTGTGCTAAAAGAACCAAACAAAAGCCAGCCCAAAACAACTGCCTGGATGCTAACCATTACTCCTCTAACCTTCAAAAAGCTTTAGCAGTTCAATAATGTAATTGGACCTACAACAAACAAACAGACAAACAAACAAAACTATTTCTCTAAAAGGGTAAGACCTGCTGTATGTGCATACAAATACCATGTAATGACAGCTGATCATTTGTTCTGTTGTCTCATACTTATATTTTGATCAAAAATACAA
>OMKZ01017999.1:0-37885 GCA_900302535.1 Neoniphon sammara | reverse complement strand
CCCCAGCACAGAGCCAGCCTTCTTTACCAGTTTGTCAAGTCTCTAAGAGTTGGTGGCTCTGATGCTGTTGGCCCAACAGATGACTGCAAAGAAAACTGTACTCACCACAACAGACTGGTAGAAGATATGCAGCATCTTGCTACATGCATTAAAGGATCTGAGTTTCCTCAAGAAGTAAAATCTGCTCTGTCCCTTCCTGTAGACAGCCTCTGTGTTGCCCTTCCAGTCCAGTCTGTTGTCCAGGTGTACGCCCAGGTATTTGTAGATGAAGCAGAGTCAGCATCTGACTCTGCTTCACTGACTCTGAAGGACACTTTCCTCAGTCCTATTTTTGATGAGGAGCCACAATTCTTGGAGAGACTGGTTTCAGACAGCTGTGGCAGTGCAGCTGCTGAACCTGAGGCTGACAATTTTGTGGTGTCCGACAGCACACGTTGTGTCAGTTCTCACTCAGATTTCAGCATTGTGATCCTCCTACCTTGGCTTTTCTCTGTCGACTCTGATGAGTCAGTGAAATCTGACACAAAGGATAGAAGAATGATCTCATTTTCTACTCGTGTAATGAGTCCAATGGCGACTAAACTAAAGGCAGTTTTTGCCTCCATGTCCCACAAATTAAAAAGATCATCATCAGATGTATCGTAGTGAATTCTACAAATTTGCTAGGGAATATGTTTGTTACATGTTGGATGGGATAAAGCGTAGGGGTCAAATGCGTCACACAAACCTTGGAAAGGCCAGAATGATGCGGGTGCTTTGGATTCAGTGAACATCCTACCAGGTGCTGCATCTGACTCCTCCACATGCACGACCCCACAGGAGACTCAGGCTCCAATACTCAGAACCAGAGTCATTGATGATAATTCCTCTGAAATTAAACAGGCAATCTCTGGTAATGCAGATAGCATCGTGGAAGAGGTATTCAGACAGGAGAGAGATGTTTTGGATCAGACAGACAGTTTGTCATCTTTCCTGAAAAAGCTTGAAAATCTTGACAGGCCCATCAGATTCCCAAGGCAAGAGCGGGAAAGTACCTGTCTGACCCCAACATTTTCATCCATACAGACAGGTCATACTTTTCTCATCAACTCCTCTATGTTGTGACCAGTGTTGGGGGTAACGTGTTACCATAATCAGATTACATTTGTCTGTAATGCAGTAATGTAATGCATTACTGCTATAGGTTCAGTAATCACATTACAGTTACTAATAACACAATTGTGTCGTTGCTTGCTGATGCTTGTTGCTTGTTGATGGATTTTTTTTCATCAAACATGCCTTTTCATGCACGCTTGCAACAATCGCGTGAGCTCTCATGACACGTGACGTAACTTAAGCTTGAGCGATTTCGTGGGAGACGAAACAACTTTTGTTTACAACTTTTGAGGGGTGGCAATATGTACATTACTTCGAATTTGTTGCACAAGCATAAAAGGATATTGAGTATGTCCTCCTTATTAGGAGGAATTTGTGCTGATATCTAAGGTTTAAATTTAAATTGTTGACGCCAAATAACTCTACAATGCATCTCAGGCGAGTTTCGCGGGAGTAACGCAAAAGTAATGTAACGAATCATGTAATGAATTACTTTCCACAGGGAGTAATTCAGTACAGTAATTGATTACTTTTTTGAAAAGTAATGAGTAATGTGTAATCCATTACTTTTTTGGAGTAACGACCCAACACTGATCATGACAGATGAGGAGGCCAGGCAATCCTTGAAGCAGGGGGTGCTCTGGTTCACAGAGGAGTCAGTGAGGCAAACTAGCCGTAGTGACAGCAACATCCACCACACAGTCCCGCCCACTGACATCACTCATGACCGTGTCTCTGATGGGCAGAGTTGCAAAGTTCTGAGTACTCTGCCGAGTCTAGTCTTGATGTGGTTTCAGCAGTTTAAGAGCCATGCGATGGTGCTTCGACTGATTCTTCTGTTTCTGCCACAGTGGTGATGACAGAGGCCAATATTAAGTACAGTTACTTCGTCACATCTGTGCTTGTGAGGCTGCCAACACACACCGCCGGCGCTAGCAAGACAGCACTTCGACAACTGGACTTGGACGAAATAATCAATCGTCTGTCAGAGAAGACCATGGCAGAGATACTTGGCACTGAGATCGTCACCAGCCCCAAAGGTCTTAAAATTAAAAAGATCCACAAGGTTGTGTACAAAGAGCTTTGCCAGGGATTCGGCTGTGTAAACACACTGCAGGCTGCCATGGCATTTTGTGACTTTGTTTTCGACTGCGCTGTTGTCAAGGATTTGGCAACTCAGCTGCAGATCACTTCTTCCAAAGCCAAAGAGAATTCTAGTTTTCTCAAACACCTGAGGAAGCTCTGCAGCAGGTCAAAGAAGGCCAGCAGCAGCAGTAGCAGCAATACTCCAGCCTGTGACCTTGACAAATCTGTTGCTTACAATGAAGTGGTCAGCACAGAAAAAGAGTCACCCACCCCGCCCCCCAAGAAGCACAAGAACCCGGTCACCAGGTTCTTTCTTGTGTGGCCAGATGTCTGACCAAGCCTTCTACTTCTAACGGTGACTCTTAAACTTAAACAAACTCCGGCCCAAGCCCTTTCTGTGTGGACCGTGGAGTTTGCATGTTCTCCCTGCATCTGAGTGGGTTTTCACTGGGTACTCCGGTTTCTTCACACATTCCAAAAATGTGCAAGATTGGAGACTAAAAAAACCAAAAAACTTAAAAAAAACTTTTAGACTAATTTATAGTTTTGATAGGTCTTTTTTTATAATTTGCAATCAGTGGTGGGCAGAATTGTTAAATATTAGCATTTGAAATCAATTCATCAATGAATCAATGACTAAATTAATAAATAAATGGATATATGAATGAATAAATAAACACAAAAATAAACAATTAAATGGAATTAAAGTAAAATTAAAGCCAAAACCAAGAGGCCTCACCAGGCTCACAGTGACTGAGTGAGATTAATTTCAGACTCAGCTGCTGTTGTTTTTAATTGGAAATAAAAACCATTATGTATCACTGTGTTTGTTCTCTCAGGCAACAAACTACCTGATGCTTTCTCTTCTTGAACTGTCTGTGAATGTCCATGTCCACTGTCCATTTGATAGTTATGCCTCAATTTAACTAGACTTAATTGATTCTCTCTGTTCTCTCTCTATAAGTGCAAATAAATCAAATCTGTACATTAGTTATTATAGTTACAGACAGGCATCAGAAGTACTGATTACATAATCAGTAATGGATGGATCTGTTGCTAAGCCATCACAATGAAATGGAAGAATGGTCTGTGCTAAAAGAACCAGACAAAAGCCAGCCCAAAACAAGCGCCTGGATGCTAACCATTACTCCTCTAAACTAACCTTCAAAAAGCTTTAGCAGTTCAATAATGTAATGGGAATAGCCTGCCACAGAAAAGTCCTCTGGCTGAATCAGTCTGACATAATCAACCTGACATATGAATGATTAGCCTACGAGAATGTGATGTAGGCTCCTAACGGGAAAAAAGGTGCAACCTCGTTTTCAAAAGAACAGAAATCTCCTCGGGGCCTCTATTCAACATTAGTCACCTTGTTTTGTGGACAGAGTCTACCTTGCACATCCAGTCCGCCCCCCCTTCTTTGCATCTGTCACATATTACTTCTGTTTGAATGTCTGCCCCTAACACGCATTCATGTGGATTTCAAACAGACGGAAATAGCGAGAGCAGACGGAGGGAACGGCTTCATGGGAGGAGAGAACAGCGTCACATGCGTTTGTGGAGTCGGCGGGAGGGGTGGGGGGAGTGGGGGTCTGTGGGCATTGTTGTGATTGATGCAGATAAGCCCAGTGGTAGCACTTAGCCTACCGTTGCAACATCCAGACTAAGTCCCACAACGTCTACCCAATTACATGCTGAAGAGCCAAACACACTGCAGTCACCCAAATCTCCTCTCATTAGTGTGAATATGCTGGAGGGAACTCTAAGGAAGCTGAGCACCCTACTTTTTAAGGCACGCTGTGTTAATGGTTTTGTATCATTGCATTAGATTTACAGCAGATATGTTGGAAAGGCAAAATAAATGCCAGATATACAGTATTTATTTGCATACTTACCTGTTTTCTTTTGAAGGAGCCAGAGTAAATTGGCGCTTTCTCAAAATTCTACGCTCTCAACTTTCATGGCCCGACAAACAATTATTCAGCATATAAAATAGGCTATGGCTTCAATTACAACAGCATCTTTTTAACTTATGGCTTTCATTCAAATATGCTTTCACAGACTCAATGTGCATCCACATTAAGGATACAGTCATCAAATCTCTTCGGGTGATGAAAAGAAACTTCAAAAGCAGAATTCCCCCCCTGTAAAAACCGTTGAAAAGATTGGAAGATAGTGTTTTTTTCTGTCCTTTCCATCCCTGTCACTGTACTGCAAAGCTTTTAACTATACCCAGGAATGCAATCTGCTTTTTCTTCCACTGAAAGGCATATTATTAGAAAAGTATCTCAGCTCCTGAAGATATTAAAATCAGCTGGCAACCTGTGCCTGGAGGTTTGCCTTTGAGGATTACCAAACAAAAGCACAGGTTGTATAATGAAGCTATTTGGCATAGACTTGTATTGTGGCGCTTCTCATTTTCTGTCCTTCCAAGCTTCAAACGTGTGGCGCATTTACTTGCAACAGACATAAGTGAATGCAAATGATGCTGAATCATTTCTACTCGGGTATCATTAATCTGTAGGCATCAAGTAGAGTGTGTGAATAAGGAATCATTGTAGTTAATGCTCAATTTTTTATGAAAAATTTGATTTTTTGAAACATCAAGCTTGAGTATGACATTCAAAACATAATTTTAAACAGCACAGAACTGATGCTGTCAACAAGTCTCATGCACATCTAGATCCAGATGCAGATATACCTACTATACATAAAATTATATCATTTTAAGAGGCATTAATTGACTCTTAATTGTGTATCTTCATTACATCCAAACTGATAAATCACTTACTGTAGCACATTCCCTACAGTACAGGATGAGGGGTCTTGACCTGCTGGTCTCCTGTGGATGTTGATGGGCCTCCTGTGTCTAAAGTCCTGGTACGCTCCCTGTTCATTAAACTATGATTCACTTGAGCAGTATTATGTATTCAGCCAGGCCTATGGGAATCTATGGTAGGAATGGGCTTTATTGATTTCCATCCTTTGATGCTAATTCCACCGTTTTGTTGACAAAGAAAATTGAACACACCCCCTTACCATCATTGTCAGACTTCTAGTATCCTATTTCCTTGATTGTGAGCATGCAGAAGGCTTGTTAGCCATGGCAGCAATCTGATGCATGAAGAGCACAGGAGCCTTTTTGTCATTCCTCCTCTCTCATTCTTTACTGTGCGCCTTGCTGCCTCACCGCTGCCCTCACGCACAGCCATAAATCAGCCATCTAAGAGCCAGAGCCCTCTCTGCCAGGCCTCCTCGCATTGATTACCCTGCACTGGATAAGTGTAGCGTGATGAAGAGAGAGCCCAATTCAATTAGGCTGCCTCGCTGGACAGAAATATGTAGCATACGCTGCCCTGGATAAAAAGAGGCCTTCAAGAGCAAAGTAAAGAAAAGTCATAAAGAAGAAGAATGGGTTCATACTTGGGAGGTAAGAGAAAGGTGCTGCTCAGATAAAAGTAATTGGAGTGCTATGATAACATTCAACACCCTGGCTTGTACATGTGTGTCAAGGGAGAGAATGGGAGGACAAGAAGAAGAGAGTTAGGATGAGGCTTGAGTTTGAGTTGGAGGCGGGTTTGGACACACTTCCAAATCTGCAGCTCGACTGTAAACAAACCCAGACTGCAGCTCATTCAGCCCCACCAAACCCCTCCCCCCCTTTACAGTTGAGTTAATGGAGCACTGATGCAGTTGCTGAGTGTTCTCAATTGACATTAGTTCCACTGGAAATTGCTAATGAACACACGGCACGAATACTTCACTACATTACACTATATAATGACTACTTTATACCATGCTAGAGGGACGCCACTGGTCTCCAAACAAATTAGACCTATTTATAAGTTGATGTTATTATCAAGAGCTCACTTCCTTCAACTCAATTATATCATCCAACTTATTAAAATTCACCACTTTATGAAACAACACATGCACACATGGTGGCTCTATTTCATTGTATTCATATTCCTCACATCCCCAAATATTCAGTTCCCTCAAACAAGAATGAAACTGCAGCAACAGAGACATGAATTCATAAACGCATGCATGGATCATCTTATTACAGTGCTTTTAGGCATATTTTGCACCAAAGAGCATTTCATACAGAACATTTTATTTCTCACAGACCCAATATAAAAGCAACTTTGCCTCATAGGGTTAGGCACAGAGTAAACTGTCAATCAGAAGACAAAGAGACTGGAAATGAAACACGGCTGAGAGTCGATGACTGCTCAGACATTTCCTAATTTCATTGAACAGCCTTCTTATACACAACGCTGACCCGGATGGCAGATAAGTCAGTGCTAAACACGGGCATTCATCTCTGTAAAGGCCAAACCATGATGGATTTTTTTCAATTCTGCATAACGTGGTCTGTGTTAATCTCCCGTGGTGAGGAGAGGAGCGCAGAGGAGTTCTCTTAAATCACAGATGTGATTTATGGAACCACATCTGTTCAGATAAAGCCTCTTAATCAAACTGTCTTTGGAGACTCAAGTTGATTAGAAGATACCTGCTCAACCTGGATCAGATCACGGTCCAGCTCCTTAATCACAGAACGTCCAACTATTCTCTTAATCATTAAAGTGCAGCCTGTCCTTTATGGGCCGCACCCAGGCTATTTCCATAGCACGGATCTGGTCTTTCCAAACAGATATTGGCCACACTCTGTCTGGCTATCCATGTGGTTAGAGGCTCTGTCCTGAATGACTGAGAATATTTTAACACAGAAGTGAATAAGAAGAGTAACGTAAAGAGAATTCCAAATTAGTCCTGCCTGCGGATTTCACTCTCATTTCTAATCATAATAAATCGTATCAATACACGAGACAGCGCCTCCAAAGCAATTCAATTTATTTTTCCATTCATGTGTTTGCTTTAATTCACAGCACAGTCCAGGGTCAAAAAAGAGACTTTTTTCCGGTGTTGCCACAGTAACTAACTTCTTTCTGCCGGAGTCATTTCAGCAGAGGACTTCATCTACACATGACAATTCAGTCCACGCTGCCTGGTACCCTCAGTGGCAGATACAAATGATACTTAAGATGATTCATCGCAGCACAATCCTCCTCTGAAATAGCACTTCCTTGGATCTGTCCCCTTAAGTGTTGGCCAGTCATGCTAGATGTACAAAAGACAATAAAGAATTAAATTGGACAAATGCTCACTCATGTTCTCTTCCACATTGAGGTGAGACCAAATGCACAGTGTTTAAAATTTCCATATTTGTTCCTGACTTCATATCGCAAGCAAACATATTCTCAGTGCTAGTCGTGACTGTACAGAACATCAGTTACATTTTCACGATTGCAAATATACTGGGAATCCATATGCCAGATGCATAATTTATCTTTCATGCTCTGAGCCTTCAGATGCAACTGCTTAGAACAGCTTTTAATTTGGAAAGTTAGAGAGCTTTCTTTGAGTTGCACTTGAGGTGTTTGGTAATGCTTCACTGAAATACAATAAAATGATTGTGTAATTACATAGACAGGAACCGTCCATGTAAGTGTTGTGAAAACCTCTTAGTTTAGCAGTTTGGTTTCATATACTGTAACTTGTATTACAGTTACAGCCTGATGGTGTTTTTATTGTGATTTATGCATTGTAATTATTTAAGCACTATTTAAATCTCTTTTATTCTCATGCAAACATTGCAGCAAGATGATTCTATTAACATGTTCATTTGAACATCACACTAAACAAGTAGAATTAATTACACCCTACTGCTCCATCTGACCTTTATACCACAATTCAAAGTAGTTAAATAAGCCCCTTGAGAAAGAGTGACAAGGAGATGTACCCTCTCTGCCTCAGGGTTATGAGACACATAAATACTTTGATATCTCAGTGCAAAGCCGGATAAATAATGCTTTGGTAGGGAGCCATTTGGAAGCAAAACAACGAAGCAGGGAGGGGGCTGAGGGTGCCTGAGCGCTGGGCTAAGTCTCCTGCACTGATCAGCGCTGCATGATGCAGACAACAGCAGAGAAAGAGGAGGAGGAGAGGAAGGAGGAGCGAGCGGGGGAACAGACTGGCTGAGCCTCGCAGCTCTCAGTCTCTCTTCTGCGCTTGGCAAAGCTGCTTCTCTCTAGTTCTCTCTCTCTCCCTCGCACACGCCTGCGTTACCTCTCTCTCGCCTAAGCTGACAAAAACAAACGCGTTGGCCGAGGGGGCTCACTCCCTCCAACTCCTACTGCACCATGCTGCCCTGGAGAAGGAATAAGTTTGTTCTGGTGGAGGACGAGGCCAAGAGTAAACCTAAGAGCCTGGGGACGGGGCTGACCTACCACTCCATCCTCTCTTCTCTGCTGCGCTCCTGTCCGGACTTGCTTCCCGATTGCCCCTTCGACTGGGTGGGCAGCATCTTCCAGACCAAACGCCAGAAGGTGGAACTTAACAAAGAGGAGCCTGTCTACAATGTGCGCTACCTGGGAAGTGTAGTTACCATCACGGCCAAGGGGGACGGCTGCACCCAGGAGGCAGTGGCCAAGATCTGGGCGAGGAGCAACTTTGGAGAGCAGAGCGTCAAGATGAGGTTAACAGTGGGACCACAGGGCATCCGGATGAGTGCCGACAAGTCTGGGAAAAAGAAACCCACCCATCTTTATTCGCTGAACAGAATCACTTACTGTTCCGCGGACCCCTGCCGGCCCAAGATCCTGGCCTGGATCTACAGGCACCAGGTCAAGAACATGGCGGTGGTGCTCCGGTGTCACGCCGTCCTGGTGAGTAAGTCGGAGAAGGCCCAGGCCATCGCCCACAGCCTCTACCAGAATGCCACCTCCGCCTTCAGCGAGTTCAAACGGCTCAAGCGGCAGAGCGATTTCCGTCACTGCCAGCAGCAGCTGCTGGGGGAGGAAGCTGTGCCCCTGATGCCGCTGAGGAGGCTGCTGAACGGGCAGTGCCACTACAGACCACCTGCCGACAACCCCGGGAGTACCACCCGCCTCTGCTCCATCACAGAGGAGGAGGAGGAGGAAGAGGAGGAGGAGGAGGAAGACAAGGATGAGATGGAGGAGGCAGAGGAGCCAAAGGAGGAAGAAAATGTAAAGGAATATCAGGGGCAGCAGGAGAAACAGAGGGTTTTAACGACAAACACGGACCCAACTCAGTTATTGTCAGAGCTGGACCTTGGGGATATTGCCGGATTGGAGCAGTGCCAAATCAACTTCGTCAGTGACAGTAACAACAACACATTTACATTTATAACCTCTCTGGTGTGAGAATGAGACAACATAAAGGATGCTATTCTGCAACACTGAAGCAACACATTCCTTTTTTTGCCCTTCACCGGTACCCAACATAGGCTCCCTCCTGCCCGTCCGTGTAATGTGAAGTGTTTACCAGAAACTTCTCCTACTATCGGGTGAGAGAAAAGGCAGACCATCTCTATGTGGGAGTAATATCAACGCCAGCCAGATGGCTCAGATACCGGTTTGCCAGATTGACTGTAGCAGTTTGGGAAACTGCGTGTTTACAAAGAGGGCTGGTGATGCACAGACTTACGATAGCACAATGAAGAGCGAGGACAGTGTTTTGAGAAAATATTAGAGAGCTGACGCTGAGATCACCGTGTCACCGAGACGCGGGTCACATATTGATCACACCTCGTACCAGGATGTGTTTATTAGTCCTCTGTGTTCCTTTATTTTTGTGAGTATAATTAATGCTGTGTTTGCCAGCAGGGACATTTTCGGATTGACTTGTAATATTTTTTCAGGGAGGCTGTTTGTAAATTTGTGTAATTTTTCTAATATGACAATCTTCATTGAAATTGTTCACCACTGACCTTTCTGACTGCATCCAACCGTGAGAAGAAGTTTAATACTGTTTTGCTAATGATCACAGCCGACTAATGAATTAGGCTATAATTTAGGAAGCAAGCCATTGAGTCGACATGTTTATTGCTGCCGTTTGTTATAGTCCTCCTTATCATTTATGCATGACAAGTCAGCAGTGACATTTAGTGCTGAGCTTTTGTCTTTTTTAATATAACGTCTTTGATCTTTTGGCTTTTAAAATTAACACTGTGATCCAGGGACAAAATGCACAATGATTCATGCAGCAACGTCTAATTTATGTAGTCATTTTTTGTATATTTAGTATATTTTCATCCTGTCTGCACAAAGCAAAATAGATTTTTTTGCTATAAGAGCACTGAATTGCTTAATTAATTTATTTATTTTTATTTTTTGCCAATTTTTGCTAATGCAGTTTTTCCACATAAGCCCTGGCAAAAATGCAGATGGACCCTTACAATTCATGAAGTACACAAAATGTTTTGAATATGACTTTAGCTAATTTCATGTTGATAAAAATCTGTGTTAATGTCTAAAAATGCATTGTGATTATTATGAGATGAAGCTATTTAAATATTTATTTTCAAAATATGATGAATAAAAATTACCTTCACTTGGATTTCCTTTTTGAAGCTTGCAGAGAGGGTACTTCTAGATATTATTCAGGGAATTAAAAGAGATTATTTAATTGAATTCAACAACTTCCATCAGTGATAATTTCCACGTTTGTGATATGAAAGTGAGGTGTCTGAGTTATATTTCAAAGACAAAGGAAATAATGTGCAGTAACATAATCAGCCTACTGAGCCATAAACACAGTATAAATTAAAGATGCCCTCTTTTGCCTCAAGAAAACACTGGCAATGTTAAATTCTGGGAAATAGAAAGTGGCAGTCTGCTCAGTTAGATGTTGATGTGATGGATACATTTCTGCTGGGCTGGTATTGGCCTCTCAGCCCTTCACTCTGAAAGAAGCAATTATTCAACGGATTGGATTGTCTAGGAAATGAACATAAAGCACCTGCCTCGGCACGCCTGCCGTCAGGCTCTGACAGAACCAACTGATCCAGAGCGGGTACCAGGAAGTTGACACACCAATCAACCATTTTAAACTGCCACCATCGACCATTTTACAGGCTGTGATATCACACGACATTAACTATTTAATTGCACGTGATAGCCCCATGAAACATTTATACATAAAGCACAACAGTTATTGAAAATCAGTATTTAGTAGTCTTCTCTGAGAACAATGTTTATATACAGCACACACACACACACACACATATATATATATATTTCCATAACAGAGCATTATTTATATTACACTGCAAACATATATTGGTCTATGTGCAGTTGTTAATGTTAAAACTGGTTTTATCATCTTACATAAGCAACATCAAAGAGCTGCCTAATTTGACATTGCAGAATCCACATTAGGAATTCTCCTTTTGTAGGGGAAACAAGGTAGACACTGTCCTTTTGATGTAGCAAAAAACCAAAATAATTTCAAGTTACTGGGGTTTGAATTACTCAAATGGATTGTTCAAAAGGAAAACGTTGAGCTGAAACCTTTCTGATCAATATTTTTCCTGAAATAAACAACCTCTGCAAAGGTACAGGATCCAATGTCAGAATATAGATAATAAAGGATTCCCTCGCCACAAATCTGCTCGCAGCAAGGCTACCTGCAGTAGCTGAATGCAAAGAGAAACCCAAAGTTTGCCTGCCTCCAGTGTTTTCTAATGTTTTCCTCTTAGTTTTAAACCCTTGGCCAGCTGGACAGGGACAAATATACTGTACACGGAAGATAATGTGACAAATAAAGACACAGTTTATGTTCATTGTCATTCATGCAGGAGCGTATTATGTCTGACACGGCACTAGTCTTATGTTAACATGGACTGGGTAGCGGGGCAGCCACAATATTTTTATGCAAACACGACTCTTGTCAGGCAAGCAGATGAGAGGGAGCAGATGGCAGCAGCAAGGTGCATGCTAGGCTATATCATGGGCGTCTTCCATAACAAGGGCTCATGCCTAGATCCAAGGCTTGTTTGGCACACTGTCAGCCGCTCGAAATGCTCCTAATGAATATGAAATCTAATTAAATGTGGTAAACGCTGGTCTGGAAAATAACATTGCATGTGGCTATGCTGTGCCACAGTAGATCAAGGTCTCTTTAGGGACCCCAAAACGCTGCCTCTGCCTGCACACAGCTGTTTAAAGTCTTTTTCATCCGTGTGTAGCTGCCTCTCTAGTGAACACACACACACACAGACACACACACACACAAATGCACAGGGATAGGGAGAGAGAGAGAGAGAGGGCTGAGTGACAGCACCACAGGCTTGCTTGTCCCCATCATGCTGAGGAACAGAGGAACAAAATATGGTGTCCCAGAGCAGCTGGCAGCAGGTAGGAGTTCCTTTTGTTCCGGAGAGACTTGTGTACAGCAAGTGTTGATCAAACCCTGCGTGTGGATGACAGAGAGGAAGAACAAGTCGTGCTGGGGGCAGGACACTGTGGATCAATGGCAAAGAGAGAGAGATGGAGACCTGGCAAGTAATGAGACCTTGTAAAAAGTGCTTGTGTATGTGCATGAGAGAGGGAGCTTGTGCATGCTGACTGTGATTTTATTCCACATTTTATCTACCTTATTTCCACATTATGTAATGCTTCCATCTTTTTAAAATGCATCAAATCATGTAGTGAAACAGGAGAGCATAGATGCAGCCACAAATCCAAATTATCAGACTATCAAAGCTAACAAGCAACACTTTCCATCTCATGCATATATTATAGTATCTTCCTAAAAAGATTTGCACACCTGGCAAGTTGCAAATGAGATGCCCTGTGTTCTGCAGCTCAGCAGCACTGCTGAAATCGTACCGAGGCAGAAGGAGCTTGTGCTCTCAATGTCTGCATGTTTGCAGTTTACTAAATGGTACATGCAACAAAACCGAGCTGCAACTGTAATCTTTAGAAGCTGCTCATCCGTGAAGCCTGGATTTGGTGACAGAAGTAGTTTGTGTTAAATACTGTATGAGTCTGTTCCAAATGAATTTTCCCCACATGGTCTGGAAGCGAGTGGTAACTAATGCTAGCTTGTCATGTAATCTCCTGGGGCCACCTCTGTTCTGTACAGCATAGCATCAGATTTCCATGAAAACTGTGAGTGCCAGTGAACTTATCTATACTGCTAATTAATTCACAAGAAGCAGGGATAAGTTACCGCCATGAAACTTTTATGGCATTATCCCATAATAACATAATAACGATTCCAACTCTTGCTGGGCAAAAATTCTGAGATGAAAAATGACGCCTCGGGATATATGTGCTGTGCATTTTGCTTGATAATGTTATTCAGCAAAGTGAATAATATCTCAGTTGTCTCATTTTTCTCTGGAATCTACAATGTGTATTTTCTCCAGCAAGGCAAATGGTCCAGCTAAATTTATGGCGGTGAAACGGCTGAATCCTATACAGCCTTGTGTGGTGTTTCAGTCAGCTGCATTACTCATTCCTGCAAACTTAGTGGTGCTGACTTTATTGAAAATCAGTCCCCTAAGTTATTCCCCTGCCCTTTCCAACTCTGTTCCACTATTAACCCCATTTAAAATAGTCTTCACAAAATTGGAAAAGGCTCTTCAAAGATGTTCAGTGATACAGTTGCGCAAAGGACAGCATGCAATTTTATAAAACCTACAAGTTGCTTTGCAGCCAAGTCATCCACCACCTGTCTGGGTTCAACTGTGAAGAATCAGTGTTGTCCTTGATGTCGTTCCACCGCAGGCTACAGAACAGAAGGATTACAGCAAGGTGACACACATCCATTTAGGCTGCAGGCAATGTTGCCCACTGACGTCACCACAAAGCCATTACACAGACTAATTATGAAATCAATAACCTGGAAGCACAGGTTTGTGTTCCCAAAGTGTTTTTTTTATGGCAGATAATTGGAGCTGGTGCTACTCTGGCCTTTGAGGGGTCGGTTGAAATGGTTTTATGACTCTTGTGATTGTGCATCAGTTGCTTCGCTGCTCGTCGTGGGCAGGTCCAATTATACATTGCTGCAACTTTGCGTCACACCTGTGACACAAGCTGACTGCTGTAGTTGCATTCTGCCATCAAAAATGTTCACAATAAAATACAAATTCAGCTGTGGGGAAGCAAGCTATGAGGAGTCAATGATTAGAGCTAACATTAAAGGACAATTCCACACAGTGTCAGGCTAGGTCTTATTGTAGTTTTTTCCCATCATGCCTAGGGGTTAAGACAGTTTTTTTACACACCTGCTTAGTTATGGAATTATTTGGAGATGGGCATCCCTTGTCATAGCTTCACAATGGTGTTCTATGGGCATACATACAGGTTCAATATACTGTATAACACACAAGTCAAGTTTATCTAGTTTTTAAATTTGGAAGTGAAAACTAATTTGAAAGTTGAAATGTATCGAGTGAAATTAAAAATAAAACTGTTGTAAAAAAAATAAAAAAATAAAAAAATACAAATCCGTTGGATACCTGGAACTGGATACCTGGTCAATGAGCTGCCCTAACTTGTAGGCATACCATGCACATGCACATTTTTTTTTTTGAATGAAATACATGAAAACTGAGCTGCGATGATTGCTGCTCCCCAGAAATTTGCATAGCCAGCTGATTTGGCTAACTTTATTCAGCTTGAGCCACTCCATTGTAGACCTCGTGGATCGGTCAAAACTGATTAAATACTGCACCTTTCTAGACAAACATCTCGGCTATCTCAGTATGTGTGCTGCAAAATATTCACAATGGTTTTGAAGCAATTGGGATTTTAGAAACAGGGCAGGGTGTGGCAGCTAGCTAACATAGTTAGCTTAATGTTAATGTAGCTAGTTAGTGTAGCCGTAGTTATTGTCGTATAGGTTAGTTAACTACGATTAGTGACAATAAGTTTTATATGAGCTGACTGTATTAGATAGCATTGATTTAATGGTGCATTAAACTGTTTACAGGAGCTAAGTTTGAGCTGTCTTGATATACAGTTAATCAGATTTATGGCAGCCATGGTATAAAAC
The DNA here is from genome assembly GCA_900302535.1 of Neoniphon sammara. NCBI lineage: Eukaryota > Metazoa > Chordata > Actinopteri > Holocentriformes > Holocentridae > Neoniphon > Neoniphon sammara. The sequence goes on along the minus strand of OMKZ01017999.1, from coordinate 22,837 downwards.
AAACAAAAACAAAAAATGCAAAATAATGCAATGTGGTTAGTATTAAACAAGAGTGAACAGGTCCCTCAGTAAACACAGCATGTTGTCTTTGGATTTCTGATGTGGTTTTCCTCTCACCTTGGCTTGCTCCCCCACTAGTAGCACTATCTCAGATGAAAAAAAGCCAGTGGGCTGTGAAAAGATAATGCACCCCTCCAGATAACAACGTCTCTTTTATCATTGATCTAAACTACTGCTCGGCGCAGACAGAGAGACGAATAACATTAGAGTCCTGTCATTTCCCTCCCTGCTTAAGGCTCCACATATTTAGCTCTGACATAATACCATGGGGCAACAGGGTGGTAATTGGCTGCAATTAGTGTCACATTTGCAGCTATTTGCAGTAATAGCGGAGGTGTACTCGTCATTATACCTAAGAGTCTCTGGGTTCAGTCTGGTGCAGCATTTTTATTAGTTCTTTCGGATATAAGGCATTACTAATATCGTGACCAAACGGAAGTGCTTTGCAGAAACTTTGAGAACTAATGCTTTTGAACTAGAAGAAAACAAAACTTCAGCCGAACAAAACAAACAAAAAAAAAAAAAGAAAGAAAAAAAGAAAAGAAAAAAACTTTACCCCTCGAGCATTTTGTTGGACAGCGAAGAGGCAATCAGTTCAGCATCCGTTTGTTCCCAAGTCCCCTATTACCTGGGGAGCAGTGAAACAAGGAGCCAGAGAGCAATCACTTAGGTGCACACACACACACACACACACACACACACGAAACTGGGCCAAGACACGAACATACACACACAAAAGTGGGAGCATTTCATTTAGGCAGACAGTGTTTCAGGGCAAGATAAGGCTTTTCCTGTGTTTGATGCGCTACATAGAGTGGCAGGTGGATAAAGGGGGCAGTGGAGTGGGTGGACTTGGCTGGCATGTGAGAGGGTTGGCACATGCCACAGAGGAAGCCGTGAATGGATCATGGCCATGGCCACAGTACCTGAATAAACAAGGATCCACAAAAACAAACAGGCTGGAACTCTGCAGCCAATTAGTTGGGGCAAGCCAAGGGCGTAATTCTTGCTATGACAATTTTATTTTTGCCATCTCTTTATGCACTGCTGACTATATTAAGGTATCAGTTGCTGATGTTTGATTCAAGCCCACCTTTCCCAAATTAAATTAAACCCCCAAAACAATGCTGATATTTAATTGTAGCTGCTTATGGGGGAATTTAGGCTTTGCTAGTTTTCCTCGGTTGTTTCATCAGTCTAATGATGCCCTAACCTGAGGTATTCCGTTCCGCTTGGATTACTCCAAACGGGCAAATGGCAATTTACATGCATGACAAATCCCCCTTGCTTTCTCAGACAGAGGCTGCATTCATTTGGGATCAGCAGGAAGTCATTATAAAACCTGTCAGTCTCCGCGGGGTGCAACCCTGAAGCTGACATTAAAAGTGGCATCATCACAGAGGCACGCTTCAATAAAGGATAAGGTACATTAAAGATGCAACACGTTACATCAGATGCGGGTTCATCTGAGGCCAAAAGCCACACTGACTCGCTCAGCCGTTATTCGGTTAACTTTTCCTCAGCTTTCAATCGAAGTAGACGTCCTTGTGAACGAGGACCTGCTGATCTCCTAAGTATCCATTGTGCTAGCTATCTTCCCCACGCCGCATGACATGCCAACTCTGGAGAGCTTGAAAAGAGCTGGAGGGGAATACTGATGCGGGCCCCCAATGCTCCTCACACATACACACACACACACACACACACACCCAAACACACACCGGCTGCAATGCTAATTAATTCTGAAGCTCATCATCTCCTGCGTCTGCATTAGGAATGCAGAGAAGCATCGCGGCAGATCACTTAAGGAATTTCAAAAGAGATCCGGCATCAGTCCTCTTCACTTCTGCCTGGCACGCCTGATTCCTTTTGTCAAGAGTCTTCATCACCACTTATAGGTATAGATTACATGTTGCACTGACTCCAGCTGCTGGCCCAATGAAAGGATTTACCTACGTACAGTGAATTCCTCTGGCAAGTTCTAAAAAACATTAACATGAAACCAAGCTCAAAGGCCTCCATCTGACAAAAGCTCTAATCCCAGCTGCGGTGGAGTTATTGAGATGAATGGAGCTGCCACGCCGTGACAGGACTGCCAAGGTAGAGCCTCAAAAGCCTCTGTGCGTCAATCTCAGGATCACCTCTGTAAACCAGATATCTGAAGAGAAGTTTCATCTCTTTCACAGGTTGTTCACGTCAAAATAATAACTGATGCCAAGCGCGAGATTTGGCTTTGAAAAAACGATTAATGAGGGGTACGGTTTCACTGACTGTTTTGAATGTGGGAGTACATCCTCTTGTCAATTCAGCAGTGCGCCTCACCTTTCAAACAACAGCTAGAGGGAAAATGAATGTCTTGGTCACTTTTACCTGATGAATGGAGGCTATACTTGTCAGTTTTATCAGCTTTGGAGACATCAGACAAATGAGTTGGAGCGGGTCCAAGGTACTCAGTTGGGTACATATTGGAGAACTATGAGTGTTTAATGTTCCCTTTCAGAGGAAGAACTGCCAGTGTGTGTGTGTCTGCAGAGAGTGAGATCACATGAGGGTGTGAAGGAGAGGACGGTAAAATGACTGAGAGAAAGACACAAAGAAAGAATGAAATAAAGACGGAGAGACTTGAATAGAAAAGAGCTCGTTAATTGACGCAGAAGTTCAGCTTCTCATGTCTAATCACTTTTTTTTTTTCTGAATAATTCAAAGCCCCCGCAGTTCTCCCCAGGCGTAGACTCTGTCCTCCGGCAGTGCTTTCTCTCCAGCAGACTGGCTCTGGCCTTTGATCAGCAAGTGCTAAGCTATATGCACACAGCCGTGGCGCTCTGCTGTATCAGCTCTGCCCCTGCACACTTGCTATACACTAAACAGCTTGACCGAGGGGATTTCAGAGTGATTTACCATGGCTAATCAAATCAGAAGAAAAATGTTAGGTCACTTATATAACATCCATCAATGGAAGGTGGAGGAGGTGGAGTATTTGTTTAGTGCTTATTCCTTGTGTTTTATTGTGTATAAAGCGGTAAGTGCACTTAAGTGCAGCTGTACATGAAAAGAAGCTCCTAGGCATTATTCCAAGCTGCTAACCTGCCATTTACATACAAGGTAACTAAAGTCAGTGAATTTATGAATCTTTCTCCAGTTTTGGTTTTACATATTACGTCTCCAAATCGTGATCCTGCTTATATTCCCTCAATCTCGCACAGTCCTTTACACTAGGCTTCCCCAGCGGATACAGCTGAAATGTCATCTCTAAATATAAGGCAGAGCGTGTTGTTGTGTAAGGCGGGCTTGCGAGGAGCATTTGCATGGCCAGGGAACATCTCCAGTTAGCCATGAACCAGGCTTCGCTCTTGCGGTGCCCCTTCCAGCTCCCCGGGGATCCTGCAGGCGAAGGCAGCTGCCACTCCTCGCTCAGCAGCCGTCGAGCTGTGACCCTGAGCACCGCAGCAGAGCCCGCCGCCTCACAAGCGACCAGACAGCACTATCATTACATAACGACAGCAGGAGACGGCGTGGCGTTCAATATTTCATTTAAATCAACCGGGGTTAATTCAGGGCAATAGACACAGCAAACTAAAAAAGGAAACTGGGATATAATGTTCACAGAAAAATCTTTGGAAAAGGTTGTGGAAACTTCTAATCAGTTGAACACCTCTGGTGACTTCAATCTGCAAGTTAGAGCTTTCATTTGTGAAAAAAAGATAGAGGGTAACATCTGTTCACGCTGTATTCAATGCTAGCTGTCCCTGGAGAAAATATTAATGGTTAGCCAAATCCCACTACATCCTCCTCCTAATCATAATGAGGTTGGAAGTCACACAACATACACTGAGTAAAAACTCAGAAACTAAATGTCATTAAAATTTATGGGGGGCAAAAAAAATCTGTGACAAACATGCCAAACTAATTATTATGAACAACACGTCTGACAGAGGGAGATTGGCTGAGACGCTGTTGTCTCCATTGTCTTGCTGCTGTTTTTCTGTCAGTTTATTGCTTTCTGGGAGCATTTCAATGATGCATACCGAAAACAATTACCTCAAGTCGTGCTAGGGAGGGAGAGCGTGGCGGGATGTGCTGCTAACAAGGCATTTAACAGTAGAAAATAAATGCTGCACATGAAAATCCACCCTCTAATCTTCATTAGCCATTTATGTTTTGTTTTTGTTTTTTTTTGCCAATGAAAGAATGGAAATTACAGTTTTGAACATTTACAATGTCTTAGATCAACTGTGATGACCTGAGAAGCACATACTCACCACACTAAAAGCACATATCATATGCATTATTCCTGTAATCTTAAGACAATTCTATTGACACTGATGTTTTTTTAAGCATCTCTCCAAACACTAGAAACGAGAGAGCCAGGGCTTTCATCTGTGAAGTCACAAAACAGACATAAAACTTGGAGCTCCTCAACGGGTAATTAGAGAAGGATTTTGGGAACTCAGAATTTAGCTGAGTATTTTACATCCAAATGAGCTTTTTGACTGTAGTTCTTAAAGTTTTGAACCGTAAAATGCGCCCATGTCTCCGTATATCTTCCATTCACTGTTTATGGGGCAGCATTAGAATTTGTCTTTAATTATATATCATCTTGACAGTGCTGACTCCCTTTTCTCTTGACGGGAAGATCTTTGCATTTTTGCAGATCTTGAATCCTCATGCTTAAGAAAAGAGTGCAGAGTGCAAATTACTCATCAGTCAGAAATATAATGCAATTTTTGCCCTGTTAGCAGCTCAGTGAGATTCAGTTGGTATCAAACTAAAAGAAGCATATTGAATTGGATTCAATATATTCAATCAGTGGATTTACTTGTGTTGCTATTAACAAAGGAATTACAGTTTACTCATCTGTCTGGCACCACGGCTCCGAATCTCTACACCATATGGTGAGCTCTCAAACCATATGCTGTGAGATGCTAGGGCTCCTATAGTTATAGTTTTGGGTAAATCTGTGTTGTGGATTCTAATCTGAGTTATAGGTCAGCCTCTTCCTTGAGGACACAACAACAAAGGCAGCACTCCCTTGAACTTGGTGGGCTGTAAAATATGTAAACAGAAGACAGGGGGAGCTGTAAGAATAAAGTGCCTTAGCCTTCTATTAGCCTGCCGAGAATCTCAATTGAAAAGGATAGAAATAAGATAGGGAAAAAAAGATTAATTTTGCAGTTTTCAAAAAGTGGACCTATCCATATTTGCTAAAGAATAAACTCAGCATTTCATTCATAGTTATTGTGTCCCACAGTTAAAATGTAACCAGTTAATTAATTGGTACAAAGCATCAGAGTATGTGTTTAGTGGAGATGTGAGAAATTAATTCATTGGCCAGATGATGAACATGACACCCTATTAACATCATTAATTCATTTGATTATCAATGCTTTGTTGTTGTCACACTTCACACTAATCAGTGGATTATATGTGAATCTGAGGCTGGAAGTCATGTTGCTGTATTAGTTGGTAAGGAGGCTCTGTGTCAGCCCACTCCAGAACAAATTGGATCGGAAGGATTTACAGCATACCTGATTGCAGCGGCTTGGGGGTAATGAGAACCTTTTAAAACGAGATTGCCTAGGGGTGGGGACATCACCGGAGGGCCCTAACCTCTGCTTTCCCCCACGCAGCTCTAATAGTGCTGCAGACATTTCCAGTCGGTGTAAACAGCCGCTCCACCGCTTCCTATTCCCACTGCTCAGCTGGAATAAGCGTACCTGTCTGTCAAGTCAAGAGGCTGCCCCCAGAGAGACAGACCCCGACCCGCTTCAATTCAGCGGGCCTGCTGTAAATTCGGCGGCAGTCATATCAGTGCCTGGCAGCGGATATGGCTGAGCTAATCTCCTGCAGCTTTAAACAATGTGGTTGTCAGAGGCAGGGCGCTGCCAAGCCCCTCAGAGCTAAGCCTGGCCTCAGAGTGGCAAATGATCCCCAGCCCAGCTCCTCTCACCACTCTGCTGTGTTGGAGGACACTTTCGGAGTCTTGAAATGTGCTGAAATGCTTGAAGCATGTCAGCTGGTGCATTATTAAAGGAGCCTCTCTCGGACTTTTTCTTTTTCAGTGTTTATGTGTGCAATAATCATCCATTTGTTTTCTGTCTTGAAACGTCAAGCGTGTGTTCCCCTTAGAAAATGACAATAGCTTTTTCTTTTTCAATCATCCTGATATTGCATTAACACAATGAAGGGCACAGGGAGGTGGGCTGGAAATGAGATACTAAATCCATCAGATAAATCACAGGTGGCCTTGTTCCATGGGCAGAATCAGCTGAGGGGAAGGGCATGGCGTAAATTTTCTTATGTGCGTGTGCGAGGACTGCCTCCCCCACTCTCCGCAGTTAATCATGACGCTCTCATTGACACCCATAAATAGTCCAACATTTGCCAGTCCACACTCCCTCATCATTATTCATGACACATGCGTGGTTTGGATGACAACACGGTTACTTGCTAACAAAATAAAAAAGGGTTACTCATGGTTGTGTCCAAACTGAGGCAGTACACTGGCATGAATGCAAAACCTCTTTCACTGGAGCGATTATTATTCTTGGCTTGTGACATTTAATAAAGGATTGCATTGTATGCCATCTTTACAGTCTATGAACAAAATAAATAGGCTCACTGATCAGTCAAAAGATGTGAGGGCAATGTTCTAGCTTAGAAGACACCATGGAGGGTGGTAGAGGGATCAAAATCATGACACGCCTTCTTCTTAAAGGGAAAGTAAACTAAAATATGTAATTTTTCATTAAATTGTTTTTTATTGTTGTCATTGGGTGCACAAAACATGATGAAACTGCGAGAATCTGAAGTCCTTTCTATGCAGAGAGAGGCTTATCAGTTGATTTCTCTTAAAAGCTACTTTCACATGTAAGAGTGGAGTGATCCAATCAGAACACAGCTCAGGTTTTATTCCTCCCACCCACATTTGATTGACTCTTCAGCTGCACCTGTTATCCTCCACTAGCCTCAACAAATGGTAGTAACAGTAACTGTTAGCTTGTTAGCATGGCATGCAGATTTTATGCTTTTCCTGGATAAAATTATCAGAAGAGGCAATGCCTAACAAAGTGCTTCAATGTGATATTGTGCTTTAGCTAGCGATGGCGTCTGTTGTGGACTTTCCCACATCAGCTCTACTACTAAGAGTAAGTCTTTAACAAGTGAGCTCTATGAAAACATTAGCTAACATATTGATGCAGCACTAAGAGCCATAGCATTTCTGTTCCAATAAGCAGGATATTTTCACTCTGCAGGACAGTTGGTTGGTCTTAAGAGTCCAGACAATATTGTTAACCTAGAAAGATTACTGTAGAAAATGCAGCACCTTAAACTCCAGTTTAAATCAGTCACTGACTTTTAGAAACTCTCAAATCTTGGTTGATGATGAAGATGGTACCTAAGAATAATAATAAATTTAAACAACCCATGGTTTAATTTCTACATTTCTACAGTTGGTCATGTATCTTGTATGATCGTAGTTGTGGCCTGCTAAAAGAGGCTGCTTATGGACTGCTGGGAAGTTTTAGATAATTGAAATTTATTTACAGCAGCCAAATCTCCAAAGACACTGTTTAAACATTCATATTTTACCTTTTATAGGCTGCCAAATGTGTTACACTAGTGCCAGTGATTTCAAAGTGATATGATCTGTCACTGGCAGTGTTAGAATGTCAGTTTCCACTGGGCAAACCTCAATGAGACGATTCACATTTTTGAGCTGAGGTCAGGGCATACCGAAATCACCTGAGAGCACATGGAGAGTGGCTGTGCAAATGTCAAATTAAAGATTGCCTGTCAGAGCTGGGATTAAAAAGTCAAAAGAGGAATTATTCTCTACAGCTCTCCTCACAAAGGAGCCCGCGTGGGGCAGTCTGGACTAGAAAACGACAAGTAAGCAAGTACACAGTCAGGCTTTATGAACTTATCTCACCTTGGAACCCCCTGAGCCCCAAATGGAGGTGGTGTTCATTAAAAATCTGTCTCTGCAAGATGTATTTTAAACCTCTCTCCGAGTGAAGATCCGCACAGTCTCAGTCCATGCAGCCAGCCAGCATTCCTCAGAGAGAATCCCATCACTTCCTAGGGGCTATGAATAATATATATGACACCATCTTGGCCTCATATATTACACTAAAGTCTTGTACACTACACCGCTTCAACGTCACAAATTACATCTAGGTACTGCAATGCTTATTTCATGTGCTGATAGACTCTTTCTGTCCCACTCTACAACAATATTGCATGCTCTGCTGCCTGAATGTACAAAGTGATAGAGTGCTGTACATATAGCATAAACATACAGTGATATGTACTGGCTAATGCACACGATTTGTCTTACACTGTCCCCTTTCTCTGAATGTGAGGTTTGGTTGTATCTCTACCACGTATTTGAGCAAATAATGAACCTCTACATCAGTTTTACCAAGACAAACTCCTGTGCATTTAGTGCACTTCATAATAAGGGACTCTGATCCTAAAACGCTCTGCAATTTTTGAGAGGAAGGCTGAGGTTTTCACACAGCACTTTGAAATGGTAACAATGTCTGACAAACACAAGTACTTTTTGTCAAGTACCATTCATTGCATGGATTGAAGTGTATATTGCCAGCAGTTTTCACTATTATCATTACTGTTTGATTCAGGCTCACTAAATGGATCAAATCCATTCATAATCCTTTTATTTCAGAGAGAAATTTTTCATCATTAGCATGTAGCCACAATTGCGCTGGGTTTTGCTCGTGTTGCAACCCCCTCTGAAAAGATAGAATGAGATTAACAAACTCAATTCAGCTCCCTGTGGAGAATGCAGCTAACTTGAGTTCTTTATTAAAATTTCAGCCGGCAAATATTTATACAACCGCCAGCATTCATGAATCACAATTCTATGCGGGTAGGCTTCCCGATGGAAGAGCACATAAATGAAAGAGCAGAAAGCATATGGGATAAGCTCCCTACCTGTCCTCTGTTTTGACTGAATTGGGTCTAAATCTCACTGACAGCATGAAGGGAGCAACAATGGCACTCATCTGCAGAAGAAAATAGCAATGGTGAAAAAGAGAGGAAAAAAACAGAAAAAAAGATTTGCAGGGGGTTTAATAGCTATGATGTTACATAAAAAGGAAATAGGTTGGGAACAGGGGAATCAGTGGGAATCTCTCCATAGTGTGCAATTGGAGGAATATCAAAAAGAAGATTCACAGCGCAGAATTATGAATTCACGAACCCTGTTGTTATTTTGATAAACCACAATAAAGAGCAGAGCCTTCTTGACCGACTAAAATATTCCACAGCTAATGCCATGTACACAGCCGATAACTGTGAGCACAAGAAGATCACAGCTGGAGGCACAGAGCAGGCCTTTAATTGCATTAAATATTCAAATATAGTTGCATCAGCTGCCCTCACTCAAAATAAAACAGATACTATTTCATATTCTGTGCCAACCCGCTTTGCTTCTTCAATGGGTACTGCATGCTAATAAACCTTGTGCAACCTTGTGTACATCTTGCACAGCACACACGGAGTCTCAATTGATGAATACAGGCATCTTGCTACTTTGCCATCATTTACCAAATGCTTTGTATTCAGTGCTCATGAATATGGTATTATACCCGTGGAGTTAATTTAAGACGATGCTCCTCTTTGTCTTGTGGTTGTACACTGGTGAAGAGTTCTGCCCTGGCTTAGTGGGGGAGAAAGAGAGAGAAAGAAGAAATTTACATTTCAATTTAACAGCTGGTAAATAAGTAACACAGCAAAGCCAGTCTGTACAGTCTAACTGTAGTTAATTGTAGATCAAAAATAAGCCTCCCACATTAGCAGTTAGTGAACTCTCCTCATTTGATTTCTCATATGCCAAACGAGTGAAAAGTTGTTGCCCAAATACCACTGTCAGCACTGATTTACTGTTCAAAAAGCACCATCCTCTCCCCGTGGTGCTTGTTTTGTCAATTCAATCTACTGCATTATTGGAATCAAGTAATATGAATCATGACATGATGAAGGCAAGTTTAGGCAACTGAATGCCAGCAGTTTGTAATGATGAGCCCTGTGGATCCATCCCTCCCCCCATCATTTCTCTTGATAAACCCTGAGCCCCATGCTTGTTTTCAAAAGGAAAACTGATTGTTTTTCATGATCATAATTCCTGTAGACACAGTGTCATGTGCCATTATACATAAAATGTGTCTGGAATACCTGCGCTGTCTCTTATTTTTAATTTCACATCACTTCCTAATTTATTACCAAGACGATAGCAAAAAGTAAATGCACTAGATGAAAAGCTTGTATCAGTCACCCTAATTAAAGGATTAATATTTTTCAATCCAGGCTGTATTAAAATGTTGATATCCATCATTTATAATCGGGTAGCTCAAAAGCTAGTTTTAGAGATGAGAAATTTACCACTCTGCTTCAGCTTCTTGCCAGCCTTAACTGGGCACTCCTTTTTCAGTGTCAAAAACCATTATAAATGTCCTTTTGGACAACAGGAAACTCACAGCACAGTCAGATACGTCTTGAAATTGTCCACCCAAAGATGGTTGCAAACAGTGCTTTCTTACACATTTTATTTAGCATTCATTGCTTTGTATACATCCATATTGTTCTGCTGTTCGTTCGGCTAATGCTGTGTTCACTTTAACTTTTAACACCTTGGAGTATCCATCTTTTAAATTTCCACAACATGGCATTCAGGCTGTTAACTCAGGAAAATCGATGCACTTTTCTTTGGTATTCCCCCTGGAGGACCATTCCTCATGTTTTCTTCTTGTGGGCATTCATTTACCCCAAGTTGACCCTGTGAATGCCATGTTATTGCAGAAATTTACACGTGGGGTATTCTGAGCTCCAAGCTCCAGTGAATGCAGCAGTAACCACAGCGGAACAGTGAGGATGAATACAAGGCAATGTCTTACCGTAAATACTAAATAAAACATGTTAGAAAGCACCGTTGGCAGCCATTTTTTGGGTGGACAAGCTGTGAGTTTCCTGTTTTCAAAAAGAACATTTATAATGGTTTTGGGGGATGAAAATGAGTTCCCTGTTGGACTGTGTTGAAGGCTAACAAGAAGCTGCAGCAGGGTGGTAGGCTTCTCGTCACTAAAGCTAGCAGAGAGGTTGTGCTATGTATGGTCATAAATGATGGGTATCAACATTTAAGTACGGCCTGGGTTGAAAAATACCAACCATATCCTTTATTGTCATCTACAAATTTGATTTATTAGATATATTTTCACCCTTTCCAAGTATTTTTACATATTTGTCTTAATTAATGTGGAGAGTTACTAGTTTGTAACATTCATGAGATTGAGTCAAGATACATTATATAATAAGTGCATACTGTGCGCATTAGTTTACTGAGTCATAAGACCATTATTTTCATAGAATATAAATAGTTAACTAATATATTTAGTAAATAGTTTACTAACTACATGCTGCTGTAAAACTTGCCTGAAACTTGACTGATCAATGTATTACCATAGTACAGTAAGTATGTCATGCCCTTTCGCTTTCATGATGTACAAGCCCAAATAGAGCACTGATCCTGTCGTTAAATGGCACTCTGTGGGTTTCCACCAATTGTCCAATCTCACAGGACAGACTCCCTATTAAAAAGCAGCAGCTGGAAAATGAGCAATCTGAATGAGGGAGCCCAAGTGAGACATTACTGTAGAATGTAGGGAGGAGAAATGGCATGCAATTTTCCTCTCCCACCTAAGACACACGCACATACGCAGGCACGCGCACACACACACACACACACACACACAAAAACATAAACTATACACTCCTCTGTGCCTCATACACAAGCCCATAACTTGTGTTTCAGTTTAAGCAACCCATCGAGATGCCCCATAAATACACCATCAGCAAAGAAATCCATATTCCAGGGAGTCGAGGAAATGAATTACATCACAAACTTTCTGATGTGTTTGTTTTATTGGCTGTGACATCAAAGACTGTTGGGACATGTGAATATAACTGTTAAGAGAAGACCTGTAACAGCAGAACAAAGGTAAGTCTCAGCAGACAAATGTCTGTAAAATTAGAAGGGATAAGGTACAAAAGCTTTATCTTTTTTGTTATGTGGGCTAGTAGTTAGAGTTAAAAATTCATAATCATTTCAAGCCAGCCATAGAACAAGTTGATATTAAAATTAACTCCTCACTGCGTACCTTTCTATACTCATTGTTAGAATAAAGTCTGTCACATCTTTGTAGCTGTATCATATTGGAAGCAACATACACAAGTTTTGTCTGAAATTCATTTTCTGCGCCAACAGTAGTGCGAGTTAGTAACAAAGCGCGAAAGCTGAAAGAGAAAAAAAAAAACGGTTTGGGGTTGTGCCTTTGAAATGGACTTTGGGTTGTTGTGATGATGTATGGTCTCTCTCATCCAAATGATAAAGGCTAATTATAATGGGGAATGGGAACATGGCCAGAGGAGGCTTCCGGCTTTATCTTTCTGAGGGTAATATTTCTGTGGGTTTGTCTGAGATGTCTGAGAGAAAGGTCATGCAGACAAGAAGAAACTGTGAAAAGGAAGAGGAAGGGAGGGTGGGGGTGTTTTGAACAGTGATAGAGTTGGAAAACAACCATCTTTAGTTGGCATTGAGGACATGCGTCGTTGTTACTGCAGGACCGCATGTATTTGATGAAATGAAAACCATCAATCAAAGGCTATTGGACATCAGACTTTGGCTCATTTCAGACTGGCACAATAGAGCTTCTTTTCATGAATAACAATCAGTGTTAGTGCCCAGGAAGTGTACAGAGAACTCTGGGTACAAGCTTTGTAAAGAGATGGTCTGTCTGTTTCACTGAAGAGGATATTTTCTGATATTTTCAAAGAGTAAGCATTCTATTTCATTTACACTCAATCCATACTCTTTGTCCTATTTCAGCAGATTTATTCTACAGCAGATAATGAGAGAGTATCTTGGCAAAAGGCTTTCAAGTATATCCACTGGGGAGTCAAAGCTGAACCAGCAATGTGCTGCCAACTTCATATTTCAGCATAGTGTTCTCCATTTAAGAAGACGATAGCTCTGGCCTGTCAGACAGCTTTTCAGATTAAAAAGCGTGAGGCCAAGGGAAAACATGAGTTGTTTTCCTGGGGCTTGGATAAATTAAGCTGTCATTGGTCACTCTTGGTGATTCACAAGTTTGCTGACCACTTGTTGGTTCCCAGAATAGCTGTGTTTGCTCGTGCGACCAGATGCTACTTCTGCTTCGTTGAGGGCTTTCTTGGAGCATTGCATGTGAGGACAGATGTTGCAGTGCACGTGTATTCTCAGCTGCCACAGTGGATGCTGCAAGAACATGATGTCTACTTGATGATGATATTATAGCAGCTGTGGGTGCAACTTTTGGCATGCAATACAGCAGCCGCAGCAGAGAGAGAATACAGCACATTGTTACAGAGTCTGTAGGGTAAGGTCTATTCAAGAGGATTTAAATCCCCTCGCAAAATTCAGAATCATCTGCAAAGCCACTTTCCCATGTGGAAATCCCCCTTCATGAAACAAGGTTTAATTACTGTAATGGTCTGAATGAGCTACTTTAAAACTCAAGTGACTGCATTTGAATTGAACTGAAACACCACTGTATTTAATCTAATGTGGTTATTTCCAGACTTCAGCCAGGGTATTATGAGCATTTTGCATCACACAAGGAAGAGAATGAATTTAGCGAAAGCTGACAGAGAGATGGAGGTTTAAGTTTAGGGATGTTTGCTTGTTATAGAGAAGGCTCGTTAATCCTAATTAGTGCCCTACACTAATGAAGCCATTAGCCCTGTTGTGAAGCCAGAGGCACTGTGGGCCAAGCTGCTGCTGCTGCTTCTATTAGTGCACTTGTTGTCATCTTGTCCTGTTTTACCTTCATGAACAGCCTCTAATAGAGGATATATCTCAGTATCATGCACTTTAATTTGGCTATTATGCTTTAACAATTGTCACAGACTACATGCACATTAGACCTTTGTCAAGTGCTTTTATGATCATTATACACTACTGTGTTTATCTGATTGCATTTCACATCCACCACCACCACATTAGTGCTGCCTTTGTAAAATTATATACATTAACCACAAATTGATTCTTCAGCTAGGTAGTTGTAACTCTGCATTGCATCAAATTTTGCGGTTGTGGTTTGCAATGAAATTTATTTGTACATGGGAGAAAGGGTGACAGTTGGCTTGTAGGCTGAATAATTATTAATCTATGGGAGACCCAAACCACTAATGAATAAAAGATTGTGTTGCTTGCTTGGCAGTGGATCTACTGAACTGCATGTTGGTGGATAATGAAAATCATTGAGGGAATTGTTTGGCAATCAGGCATCATCATGAGGTGGCCAAGTGTGCTACTAAATCAAAGAGTTGCCAAAGCACAGCAACACAAAGTCAAGAAATTCATGAGCGAATTTCATTATCATGCACTTTATATAACCTTGTCATGTTCCCAATGCTATTTGGTGCTTAAAATGTAACAGGAACAGCAATGTCAAATGTAGAAAAGAAAGAATACATCATTATACGCATTTCATCACTCCCAAATCAATCCACTGGGCTCATAATGCTATTGCTTTTTATTCATTTATTTACTCATTTGAATCCAATTAATTAATTAAACTCTGACACCCCACATTCTCAGCTGTATTGATGCTCAGGTCTCGCAAGGAATATCATGACTGCACTTGCTGTCTCACAAAGATTGCTCTCTTCCTGCCACCATGCTCAAAGAAACTCCATCAAATAACAGCCTCTGCATTGCCTCAGGGCTCCGCAGCCTCATAGTACCTGTCTCTGTTTGGAATTGGTTGGGCAGTAATGTGGATCTCTTTAGATCAGGCCGGTGTACTCCAATATCCCATCACCTTCTTTTTCTCCATATTGATCGCTACCCCTCCTTCCCCTCCACTTGTAATCACTGGCTGGCAGTGAGAGGGAATGACAGCAGTGTACCGCCTGCATTCTGCATACGGATGAGATGCAATCTGTCTGCCATCTCAGGCTGGAAGTGCTATCTGGCGGCTGCAGGGCACAGGAGGGGAAATAACTGTGTTCTGTTCAATCATCGTTCCCTTTTAGACCAGGTCTGTCGGACAGCGCTAAGAGCCGAGCGATTCTAAGTGCACACACACAAAGAGCGGCCTGTCCTTTAGATGAGCAGGATCCATTTGGAGTGTAGAGTTTCAGGTGACAGTCTGAGTGACCACCAGCTTCTTAGTGTCCATCACTGGTCTGGGACTTATATTTTTCAGCGATAAAGATGATACTCAAAAGTTTTCAGTTGCCAGCATACTCCTGAAACTGCAATTCTTATCTAGACGCTCTCAATACAATCTGCAGGGAGCAGCAGTGATGAAAGCAGTTTAAACTCAGATGTGACACCGTGTGTGTTCGCTGACACAGGATCTAATACAGTGTATCTCCTGGTTTCCAGTGAGACTGAGAGGCTTGTTAAATTAGCTTTTCTGAGGGGAGCTCCATTGAAGATTCAGACTGTTTGCCATGTACATTTAAGATTCTGTCTGAGTGGCTCAACTTCAAAAAAAAAGAAATTCAGAGCCAATTCACAGTACACCCACCAGTCTCTGTCAAAGCCTCCCATGCTTCTCTGTTTGCGCGACAGCGTCGGAGATCTCCATCTCCCTCTCAGATGTTGATGGAAGTGTCATTATTGCCTGTTCTGAGTGGCAGCATCAATTTTAAACAGAGCGGATGGAGATTAATTGCTCGTTTTTCCCCCTCGCTAGCTTTATCTTACATTTCCAGTCTCTTACAATTTCGGCTTTGTGCAGTCTCATTGATGTCAAAACAAAAATCTCTTGATATCGTTACAATGGGACTCTCTCAGTTGGTTTCCCCAGCACTGCCACTAGTTTGATCATTGTTGCCCGATAAAAAAAAAGTTTTAGTAGTTGTCCTAAAACTTAACCCCAGTGTCTTACTCAGGGATATATCTGCAGATGCCTGTTTTTTCCCCTCTGTGCATCATGGCATTTACACTGAAGCCACTTGAAAGACTCACAGACAGTCCACACTGAGAACAAGATGTACAACCATGATGTTGCCTCTGTCGTGGGTGCTTTGCTGTCTCGCAAAACAGAGCAGAAAGGAGCTAGCGGATGTGTATTATGAAAGTAAAAGGATTGACAGTTATTCACATCTAAACGGGACAGGCCTCGTGGCTAGTTAGAAACACGCTGTCAGCTCTGGTGGTTTGTGATGTTTTGTTTTATCCCCCTCGCCTTGTCCTCTCCCTCACTGACTCTCTCCATCTCTCATTCCCCCCTCACAACATCCTCCACTGGTGCCCCAAATGTTCCCTTTCCCCACCATCTGACTCTCACACATAATCCAAGCGAGGCACAAGTGTGACTTCTGTTTCATCGAGTTATAAATTAGCGCCGATGCTTACTTTTAATAAGCTTTCACAGTTTGGTCTCAGACTAGACCAGCACATTAACGGCACATTAGTTTAATAAAACTTTATGGCGCTTATGCAAAACAGTTCAAGTAGGAGCCATAACTGTGCATAAGGCAACTTTAAGATGTTTTCACAGGCGAGGTTATCTTGTTATTAGTGGGTAAGGGGGGTGGGGGAGCATGTCAATGTATGTCAGTGGGCTCCAATCTGCAGCTAGAGGGGGGTTATCAGCAATATCGTCTCCACAGAACAAAGCACTCCTTCCCTTTGATGGCAGTCCTAAGTTAGGAAACATGATTAAAGTGCTCTAGTTTCTGCTAATCCTCTAAGGGGAAACTTGATAAATCTACTGAGCACTAAAAAGGACATAGAATGGGATGGAGGCAAAAAAGATAAAAGAGGATGGAAATAGTCCTTTTGGAATTGTGTGTTGTCACTCATTCTTTACACGTGAAAAAGTCAATAGCCACAGGATACATCTGGTAATTAACGAAGGAACAAGTTCAACCAAATGTTTTCAACGGCACATCCAAATAATTTCCTCCTGTATTGTCTCATCGTCACTGTCGAGGAGATGAAAAGAGAGATGACACGCATCACACCCCCCCTTACATTTTCAGACTCCACAGAAACGTCTTTTCATGAAAACTGAAGTGCTGCTCTTTGCAATCATCATCCTCATCCCGTTTCTCAACTCCAATAATCCTCCTCTCTGTTCCCGCACCTGAAGCTGCTTGGGGCTGTTTCACTGACAGTTTCCATCGCGCTCAAGCTCCAAACTCTTTTGTAACTGTTTTTCACTTCCTCTAAGTGAGCTAATTATTTATGTTGTGGCCAAGCAGATGTCTTTTGTTGTAGGATTTGCCTGTTACATAATGTGCCTAATCTCCCACATCTGGGTGGTATTCAGTATGATGAGGTACACCTGCGTGCGTCCAAATCACAAAGGTGCTGGAGTGACTGTAATGTAAGACAGAAAGAAGCAGGGTATGTCAGTGGCAAGCCCAATTACATCCAGTTGGGATGTATTACATCATCTGTGTGTATGCCCCTGCTCTCTGAGATGATGTATCATTTCCCTGCTCTTGTCATCCTGCACGATATTACAGAGTCCATAAATGTCAGTGGTTTTTAATGTACACTGGTGCTCTCCCAGGTGTGTACTGCCAAAACTGGCAGGACTTAGCATTTGAGCTATTCATCTCCATTTAGTCTCAATCCAGCCCTTCTCAATGAACAGAGGAAACAAATGGCCCCATTTTAGTGGTAATGGATTTTAGTGCTGACTGGCTGTAAACCTCAGAGAATGTCGTCCGAATTATGAGATAAGACAACTCTTAAATGGGGTATTCTGTCCTCTACAACCAGGAGGTATGACTTATTTTCTGTGCTAGCTAATGGTTCACTTTGTCTCAGTTTTGTAGCCTGCCGAGACAATTGACTCTTGAGTGCTGTATTTTGTATAATCGAAGTAGTCTGAACTCAAGAGGCTAGTTCAATCATTCGCCATACTCATTATCCTGCCGATCTATCCTCCTGTGCAGCTGCTGCACTGATAAGACTGGTATCTGCTCTGGTGATATCTAATGCACTGATCAACAGTGCCTCTACTTTGAAAACCTACGATAAATCACATAAACCCCGACTGCACAAAGAAGGCAACATTAAACCAAGAATCACAGGGGGGTTCTTAACTTTAATTCCCTGCGTCCATTTCTCTCTTAATTAAAAAAAAGAAAAAAACTCGGAGTATAGTACTAATTGTTCTCTAAAATTTCAAAGTCGTAATTCAGTCTATGCCTCTAAGCCAATCATTCCATCTTTGCCAAATGCTGAGCCAGCCTGTGCATATTTTACACATGCAAGCTGTCCCAGATTCACGAAAAAGCCTCCTGGCTGGTGCCATGTCAAAGAATTAAGGGGGGAAAATTGAGAAAAATAAAGTGCATGCATCTCCGCGGGGCCGGAGGAGAAAGAAAGGGAGAGGCAGCGAAAGGAGTCTGTTTGAGAGGCTGAACGGCTCTTTGGTCCTGAGGAGAAGAGCAGAGAGAAAGCCAGTCACGTTTCCTCTCAGCTTCTGTCATGCCTCGGAGGTTCCTGGCATGCCGCTGAACTTGAGCACTGAGTCACCTGGCCGCCAATGACCATACAGAGAAGGATATAGTGGGCCAGGGAGATGCAGGCTTTTCAACATTTGCTCGCTCGCTCTCTCTCCCTCTCTCTCCTCATTCTTCTTTATCTACCCTTCCGTTCATAATATAGAAGCATAGGACATGAGGGCGTTCCTCCACAAATAAACTCAGTCATGATTTTGTTGACTTGTGTTGAGTTCATAGAAATTAAAAAAAAAAAGAAGCAAAGAGTTAATTGCCAGAGAGAAAACTCAAGAGGATGGGCTTATTAAGATCAAAAAGGACTTGAGGAGGAGGAACTGTCAGCAGGCCTGTTGTTTTTGCATGCCCCATGCTTTAATGATCAAACGCCCCCTAGTGGTTTGATCAAGTCATTGGCAGATGAAATCCCCTATCATCTTCTTTCAAAAAGCACTACTTTATCAAGAAAGCCCCACATCACTTTTTTTCCCTATCTATTAAAAATGCATTCACCTTCAAACATTTGCCTGAAGATAAAAGGATTTATCATCAACACCAGGCCTCTTATCTCATGCTCTGGGAAAGCTATTGTTTTTGATCTTGCAAACATTTGCTATTGTTGGTGAGCACCATCCTGCCCCAAATAAACCGAAATCTATGCGAAAGACATTAATGTAAATGCCGTTCTCCAAATGAAGACCAGATATGGAAAATAATGGACATCAATGGCCTGGTTTTGGGAATGAGTCCATTCTCGTTTCATATACAACATGCTTTGTCTTCCCTGCCACAAAACACAGCCCCTCGGGGGATTCTGTCCAGGGACTCACACTCTGTGTGCGCCAGCATTCATACTATACTGCGTCAAATGCAAAAACACAGCAAGAACTTTTTCCCAATCCTTTGTAACCAATCAGCATATGGAAAACTCATGTCACGCGATATACCCTGACACTTCCTAAAGAGGCCTTGTGACTGCAGAACAATGAGAGCCAGCCTTTATGTAACCAACCCTGTAAAATCAGAGCCATAAAAGCCAAGAAACACATCAATCACCCAAGGCACTGACACACCCATCATCACAGAGCAGCGGGGCCGGGCAGAGAAACCCGAGATCGTCCTAAAGTAGGTCATCAACTATTCATTCTGTTGTGATACACCTAGACCTATCAGGTGTGATGCGGTCTGTTACAGATTTCGCTCGGCCGGGCGCAGTCTCCGCTTTGCCTTACAGGAATCAGTGCTGGCGGCGGCGGGGCTCTTCCTTCCACCATGCCGGTGAGGAGGAAGGAGTCGAGCAGCGCCTCACAGCCATTACAGAGATTGCTCAGAGGGAAGACTGGCTTCATGCATATTTCATGAAGGTATTCCACTTTTGGGATAATCATCAGCTGTTTTAGTAAGGCTGGTGAGAGGCGCACAGGACGGCCATGGTATCTAGATCAAGAATAACACCCCATACCATTAAAGATTGCTGTACCTTTTAAAAATTAATCAATGCACAGACTGCTAATTATCATTAGTTGCAGCGTGTTTCCCTGTTCTGACTTTACTGACTTGTTGCATTCATAAATACAACATGAAGAGGACTTAGCAAGCTATGTGCAGACAGCTTGTGTAATCTGTTGTTAATGTCTCCGCTCAGAAGCAGAGAACAGTGACGAGCTTCCAAGCTGTGATATTGGCACCGCGAATGCAAACAGTGACATCAGCCATGAAACGGACCAAACAGCCACAAGATTGAATTGTTAGTGCTTTATTATATAAAACAAGGGAAGCACACACGTCACGTCGTTGTTTTATAACACACTCACAATTTCATTCTGTTTTGCTTAGTTCTATCCATTCACTCAGCTCTCAAGCTTGAAGGTGCTTTATGCATAGTGCCTGGTTGGTAACACCACTAGTCCATAAATAAACCACGTTAAATTGGCAGTGATCATACACATATTATTTAAAATGTATTTTGGGGATCAAGGACGTGCACAGACTTATGAGGGGTCAGCTGCCGCCAAAAAAAGGGCACCTCCTCCGCCACACACACACACACACACACACACACACACACACACACACACTTTCCAAATAGCTATAATTGGGACAGATAAATCAAACTGATGTTAAGCATGACCTTGACATCAAAAGGCAGATCTACTCATTTTGCACTATTGTTTGTGGTAATATTAAACTTTAATATTGCACTCAGTCCTTTCGTACTGCTACTGTGTGAGCAATATATGCCAATTTTTGGATTTATTGAAGCATTGCAGTTGTAAATTGACCCAAAATGTATTGATGCAAAACAAATCAATCTATGCGCAGATTGATCTGTTTTGTGAAAATATAAATCAATAAAATTACCTCCGTAGGGTCAAAAACATCTTATATGTCATTTACTGGTCCTTCTATACTTGATTTAATTTTGGTTCCTGGAGGTTTCCAGCACTGGGATTTGAGTGTGTAAAGTTGCTGAAGGTTGTGGTGATAGTATCTCAAGAGAGAGACTATAGGGTTTAGGCAAAATTGGGGGAGAATAGGGAAAAATAGGCCATAAAGGCAATATAAATGGGGAGGAGAATGACTTCTTAAGGCACCAGCAGTCTCAGCGTTCATTTGACAGAAATGGAAGTTGCTGTTTAATGATAAGGAGTCTTTCCGCTGATGTATGATGTAAAATGTGAATTGAATGTTCACAGGATCGCTGAAATTGCAGTTTTAATCATTTCCACCAAAGGGTACATTCCCTGGAAGAAATTCAGACAGGGTTTTGAGCACCAGTCAGACCCTTTCTGTGCACGTGCTCACTGGGATTCTGAGCAGTTCTTTATGAGGCTGATTATGATGTGTTAGCTCCTCCACCATACAGTACAGGTTTAAAAAAAAAAACAACAACATACAATCGATTACCAAAGGAGTGTTCAGTCCTAATGATGCTATCTAAAAACAGGAAAGAAAAAATAAATGTAATAGAAGGTGGCATATTTCTGCCTTGAACCTTTTTTTCTTATTTTTAGTTCTTCATGAGTCTTCGTGGAGCTTTGAATTTGAAAAACATAAGCAGCAATATGGCACATCAGCTACATATTGTGGAAATGCATCCAGTATTTTCTGTTAGTTCACTGATTGTCTCAGAAAACCTAAACAATTCGTCTGTAAGTGTCCTATAAATATTCAAGCTTAAAACATGTCGAAATAAAATCAAATGTGCACAAATGGTACAAAAGGAAATGTATAAAATGAGAAAGGCTACATTGAAATGGGAAACCTCTGGTCCTCGGGTTTGAAGTATATGGACATGTTTCAAGTTCAAGGTGAGAGTGGTATTCTGTCTCAGAAACACTGTGCTCTAATACTTGGTGCACCTGCTGTAGTAGCTGAATATGGTGCGGTCTATCCACCTGCGGAACTTGGACACAGCGGTGTAGACTCCAGGGTACTGGGCGTCAGCACAACCTTTTCCCCACGACACTAAGCCATAGACCCGGCCCTCGCATACTAGCGGACCGCCAGAGTCCCCCTGGAACAGCAGGAACAGAGTCAGAAATAACATGAACTTCTGCAAGGACTAGAATCACTTTTACAGATCAGGTAAGTTAGCACATACAATGCATTTGCCTTAGTGGGTTACTCAAAAAAGAAATATCTCTTTCAGAAGGAATATATAAAAGAAAGTAGTATTTAAGTTTAGGTAGTTCATAAAATATGTATACATAGACATTTAAATAGAACCTTATAGAAAGGAATAGGTGTCTTTCTGTGCAGCATGCACGTCATTAGAGCCTGACTGACTGCACTGTAGGGAAGCTATGGAAGTAGTACCAGAAACACAACAGAACAATAACAGAAAAAAAGCATAAACAAAACATTATGAGCCTACAGATTTGGAGAATAGCCTATTGTTTAAGTTTCTGAGTGTTTTCATCACTAAAAGAGAGTCATTGCAGTCATAAAGCAGCTACCACAATTATATAAGATCTGAATGAAGGGAGTTTTTGAGCTGTCAGAGCTGAAGCATCACTAGAAAATATAATGTCTCTAATCAGAAAAAAACTGTTTTGTATCTGTCCAAATGGTGACATATCCATACACTACTGTATTGACCCTGGTCTTACCTTGCAGGCGTCCTTTCCGCCAGCGCTGTAACCAGCACAGAGCATGTTGGCTGTGATGTTGCCGTTGAAGGAGTCAGTGCCGTTGCATTTCTCTGTGGAGACGATGGGCAGCTTGACTGTGCGGAGGGATGAGGGGA
>OMKZ01017997.1:0-17494 GCA_900302535.1 Neoniphon sammara | reverse complement strand
CTTCTTCTGGAATGATTAAGTAGGTCAAAATGTGAACCTTTGGAAGTTAAAGGCTTTGTGTTTTCTTCTTCCTTCTTCTTATGTCTGCTTCTTCTTCTTCTTCTTCTTCTTCTTCTTATGTCTTCTTTTTCTTCTTCTTCTTCTTCTTAGAAGAAGAATGTCTTATGTCTTGGAATAGAAGTAGAAGAAGCAGACATAAGAAGAAGAAGAAGAAGCATACTGTCGTCTGCTGTCTGCTTCGTCTGCTGTCTGCTTCTTCTTCTTCTTCTTATGTCTGCTTCTTCTTCTTCTTCTTCTTATATCTGCTTCTTCTTCTTATATCTGGTTCCTCTGCTTCTCCCTTCGTCCCAAGGGGCTGGAGCCAGTCCATCACAGGGCAGACACACAAACAGACAAACACACAATTTGCTTAAAAAAAAAAAAAAAAAAAGCAATTTATTTGAACAAAATGTCAAATTATAGTAATAAAGTTTTTTCTTAATCCAGGTCGACTGACAGCATGTTAAAGTTTCTGGTAGGAATATTGAGTGAAGAGCATGTTAAAAGATAAAGTGCATTTTTTTTTCCTTTCTCTGCATTGTCAGTGCAGCTGTTTATCATTCTGGAAAGCACAGGACTTTGGATTTGAGATTGGGAAAGGCTTTTTCCTTGTGAAAAAACTATATTACTGTTTCACTGCAAGTTTTTGCCCCGATTTTGATACACAAGTTCAACAAGAACAAGTTTTCAGTCGATTTTTAGAAGACTGAAAATTCCACCACTGAGAGTACCACATATATCCACTGTACTTGAATTTGAACATGAATGAATTTCTCTAAAAGACATGCAGTTCTGTTTCAACACTGGGTAAATCAATCCATCATGCCTAAAAGCACAGACAGTCTCTCACCCTAGTCAGAGAGTCATGAAGACTGCATCTCATCACCTGTGCATGCTGACAGGCCGGTGTCTACTGCATGCAGACTTTCACTGGTGAGCTCATATGGGCCATGAGTAAGGCGTGACGCATTTCACCCTCTTTGCTGAATATGTCTGTCTTCAGCCTTATTTAATTTGTCTTACTTTCTTCCTGCATCTGTTCAGATCGCTCCAGTCAACACTCCCGTCCTGAGGCTGAACCAGTTCCTCAGGTAATAGAGAACAATGGATTTAAGAAATCGGTGTCTGCGGCCTTTGTCGTTATGTTTGCGGCATAACACCTTTTACCTAGTTTACTTTGATGTTTTGGGTGGTTTGCTATCTATGCAATTAGCAAAAACAAGATGGTCAGGTAAATGTCACATGTGTTCTCTTTAATTTGTTTGATGTTACCAGGCAGAATAAGCTTTAGATTATTTACCATAATTTTCTTACCCTCACAACTGCAGATGAAGACAGTGTCTGGTCTATTTTGAGCAACATCCTAAATAAAGAGTGGACATAAAATTTACATTTAAAATAACTGGAACGTTAGGTAAAACCAAGTAGGAAATTAATGCAGGGGCTTCCCACGCAATACAATACAAAATGTGCTCAGGCTATAAGGTGTGTCTCCAACTAACGCTCACATGCATGTGCCTGATGTAGCTTGACTTTTCCTTCTTCATTCTTCTGTTTAGGCTATAAAATACAGATGGTTATTACATCTACAGTATTGTATAGACTGTCACAATGTCCCCTGCTAAAAAAATCTTATTGGCTGGTTTTAGTTTGCTCACCACGTTTGTGTGTTATATTACAATAATAATAATAATAATTTTATTTGTATAGCACCTTTAAAAACAAAGTTTACAAAGTGCTTTGACAGACAAGGCAAAGCCAGGATAATCAAAAGACATTATAACAACAGTATAACAACATGTTGTGTGAGCTGATATGCATAGGTCATAAATGTAGTAGCCCACATGATAAAATAAATTGATCCAAAATGACTAAGTCTTCTCTCAGCCGCTGCCTTTCATCCCCTTGTCAGTGAGACAGTAGTGTCAAAAGTCATGAAGATACATACCAATCGACTGGCATGTTCTGCATGCAGGTGTTCACTCATGACCTCACATGGTGTCATAAGGCCTGCCCCGTTAGTGCTTACAGAGTCTCTCTACATCACTTGAGATGGTTCACACAAATGGCCCTGAGGGTGAACTCGTTTTCTGTCTCAGCGGCATACCAAAAGGGGCATACTTTCTTCTGTGAGGGGTCAAAGAGCGTTACTGAGCAAATCAAATCCTGTTGATTTGAACTCATGAAAAAATATAAATTAGAAACACTGAAATTTTAGCAACAGTACAAATACCAGTGTGTAACTAAAAAGGGCATCCTAAGAGGAAAGTGATCATTAAGAGCAGCTTAAACAGTACTAATCTGTTAAAACACGTTTCAAAACTATAGGGCATTTATACATCCGGTAGATTCAAGCTGTTTTAGTTGATATTCTTAATCTAGTCTGTTTAAATTGAATCAGAGTCTCCAGTAATCCAACTTTGACTTTTTTTGCAGTTCTCCCTCATCTCAATTAGATGTCTGGTTTGCCACAGTTTAGCCCGAGTTTCTATACCGCCTTACACACACGTGGTGGAATGCTTATGGTGAGAGGATTACCATGCTTACCGTGGTATTTACTCCTGCTTTAGTCCGGCTTTCATTCACAGGCAACACACACCGGGTCACGTCAGCTTTTCCCCTGGCTTTCCCTCTTGATGGTGGGCTGGGTCAGACCATGGTTGTTTTATCTCAGCTTTTTCCAGCATGATATACTGTATTCTGCACAAACTGAAGCAGAGTCAGCTCTGCCTTTTCCCAGGAAGGAAGGAAGTTTATGTTAGACGATGAGTCACACCAGTGTACCACAGCACACTGTTTAGAAGTCTTTGCTCTATTGTATTAAGAAAATCTCTCCACTTAATATTTCATATATGGGGAATGATCCTCCCCACCCAGCATGGTGTTATTGACTTGTTTGATCGCCACTTTAGTAGATGGTGTAGTGTAGCAAACAAAAACATTTTTTTTGTCTGCACAAGTTTCCACTTACCAAATGTAGGTTTTGGGTGTTTGCCTTCTGGCAGCCTCCCTGGATTGTTATTGTCAGACTTGTTTGAGCTTTGCCATCGGTCCCTGTGCTCTGCCTGGAATGAAAACTCTCCCTTTTTAATGCAAAGAGGAAGAAGTCATCCTCAGATGGTTGAAGCTTAGGTTTGCGGGGAAGCTGCCCAAGCCGAAACTACAAAACACTGGGCAGGCTGCTTGCCAAATTGTGCACAAATATGGCTATCCAGGACCTTATGGCCCAGCTGGAGGCCAGTGGCAGCAGAATAGGATTGAGGGGGCAGTTCAAAGTCAGAAAACCTCATAGCAGTTGTCTCCTTCCAGATGACATTTCAAATGAGGATATCTCTTTTTCCCACCATAAACTAGTTTTCCACATTTGTGAGTGCCGGTAATTTGTTTTTTTCTGATCCTTGTTGATAACCGTGCGCCCATCAAAGTTTTTTTCATTTGGAGTTGTGCGCGCTTGCATTTTGTTCCATCTCAAACCCACCCAGTCAGAACATCAGGTAGCATTGATGGTGCTGGGGGAGGATCCCTGGGTCGTCTCCACCATAAGCCAGGGCTTCTGGTTGCAGTTTTCTCACAGGCTTCCTGTGACTTCCACCTTCATTCTGGCAGAGAACCCAAGCGGAGTTAGCTTCCCTCAAGGAGGGCATCAGAGAGGTAGAGTTGTGTAAACAGAGAGGATCTTTTCTCACTGTTTTGATATTTCAACAGCAGCCCCTCTGGATATCCTGGAAACCAAAGAGAGGGGTAGGAGTCACACACTTCCCTTTACTGTACTGAAATGTAAAGCTCCTGTGCATAAGTTTTGGCCACTCTATCCTGTTCCATCTTACTGGGGGACAATATATGTTTTCAGCTGGCATATAGTAAAATGTAACAGAGTGGTAATCTGATCACTCTGAGAGCCAGGGTTATGACTGTAACCAGATGTTCTCATTTAAAATGTATTACATTTGAGTTATACAGGAACATTTGTATTAAATTTAATTGTTCTGATTGTGTGTGTGTGTGTGTGTGTGTGTGTGTGTTACTGAATGAAGTTAATGGCTAATATTGTGAAATATTGGAAAGGTTAATGGAGCAGTAACTGTGATATCACAATTAGTGGGAGCAACTCCTTCTATGGTAATTTCACAGCAGAGACAATTAAGTATGACATGATACACACGCACGCACACATGAACACATGCACATACACAAACGCACATGCACGCACGCACACACACCCACACCCACACACACTCCCACACACACACACACACACACACTACTCCTAATTGCCATTAATTTGTATACAAAACATTAGGACTACATGTTATCAACTTTGAATTGTTTGTTCATTTGTGAGGGGGAGCGGCCAGAGGTTGGATATTTATGCTAATGAAAAAACAAATGCAAAAATATTTGGTTGTGAAAGTAAAAATAATTTAAGGGAATAATTGAGTTGCCTCAACATTAATTTTCCACCACTATTCAGGCTATGAGGTAAAACTGGTTCAATATGTGAGTCATCAATCTATAAATAATAAATTTTAAGATAACATTAATTAAAATGGATCCATCATGATTAACACTTAAGCAATTAAGAACACAGCCAGCCTTTCATCCTTCAACCAACAGTCATAGAAACAATAGTACTATTAATATTACATTGTGAGGCATCCACATGTCAGCTTGGCTAAAAACTTGTTTTCTTCCACTTTCTGTCCTTTCATCATCATTACGGATGATGAACCGATGCTTAAGAAATACAAATTATTCCATTGTGTCCTCCAAACCTTGACATTAACAGGAGAGCAGGCTTACTTAACAGCAAAATTATGTGAGTTTTAAGGTTCTGAAAGCATCCACTATTTCATCATCCAGTTAAAAGCTGTACATGAACTAACCTGCATGCAACTTGTTACCTGCAGTTTGATTTCATCAACAAATACTTTGCGTTGCGATGATTTATCTTTTCTGCACATCAAAGGTTGTTTTCCTGTAAGAATGAGTAACTTTAAATTTCGTACTGAGGCATTGTGAAATCACTGTTTTATCATGACAAACAGAAATGTAAAGGACCTCAGAAGATTTCTGACACAAACCAGTTGTTTTTGGGCCTGTGGGTTACAGCTGAATCGGTTATAGAGCTAAAAGTCTCTCCTTGTGGCTGTTCATCTAAAAATAATACATTAAATCTCACTATTTTACAAACTCATCTGAGGCAAAGAAATGTGTACAAGCTGGCATCGCTAACATCACAGGTTGAATTAAAGGGTCTGTGTGTATTCTCTACATCAGTGCTGACCTCTACCTTTCAGCAATGTGAATAACAACAACAACAAATCAAAATAGACACATGGCTTTACGCCTCCTCCAGCACGTACTGGCTATAAATGCCCTGCCCTCCCCTCTGTCCTCAGTTTCCCTCCTGACAAGCAAGACAAGCAAAGTCAAACAGGATGGTACATGTTTGCAGACATTTGCAATTTTCAAATGCTCTCAGTGGTTATCAGTTCACTGCAATCACTAAATAATTCACAGAGGATGTTGAGTTCAAGTCTTTTAGGGGAATGGGCATCGTGGATGTGGGTGGGAGGACGCCATATTTGAGTAGTAGGAGAAACTTAACAAAAACAGCCTCAGTCCACTCCTGTCTTTTGAATGCTGAAATATCTGGAGCAGGTCTGCTGTCATATTATTGTGTGATTTTGCATTGCATAAATTTTGCTAGTTTTTGACATGAATCTCTAACATGGTATTGCTTTTTGATGCATTTGCACCAAAGTCATAATTCTCCTTTGCTGCCACCTCCTTTAAAACATTTGAGTGCGCAAAGCCTACACATTATCAGACTATCAGGATTATTACCTTACATTGTGATGATCAGATTACCCTTGAATTTGCACTGGAGTTTTTATTTTCCAGTAGAAGCATCTCATGCTTAATGAGTTGTGACCCCAGCAGATGGCACTGTGCTGCAGAAGAAGCTTTATGTTGCATTGATGTAATGTTATTGACTACACATCAGGCACTTGCAGGTTCTTTTTGACTGCTAACCTGAAGCTGAGGTAAGACTACAGCAGAGAAAAAAAAAGTGAGAAAAGGAGCTAGAGCAATAAAGTGCTCTGCTGTGATAAATTTGCTGTGAAAGGGCTGATTCACATTGCAACTGGGAAAGACTGAGGCATCAAATAACTGTGAAGACACTTTGTCACAACTAAGTGGACCATTGGGTGCAGCAGCTGCAGTAATGAAGACACTGTTGTTGTAAAGTGTTGTAAAGTGAAGCTCTCTATTAAACAGTCAGCCTTCATGTCATCCCTCACCTGCTCACGAGGTTTGCATTGTGAGCAGAAGAGTGACACTGCAGTTACAAACATTGGAAAAGAGTTTTTTTTCTGACAGGTTGCAGGCCGCCGTCTTTGTGAGATGAGGAGACGCTCAGTGATCTGAGAGGATCTCAGAGCAGAGCCACTGCTCCTCTGCAGAGAGGTCAGTTGAGGGTTTTGGTTTTAAGTTCGGGTCAGTGTGATCCTCAATTTATCAGTTCAGTTTCAGTCAGTAAAAAAGACACAAAAGGTCAGCTGATTAGCCAAGTCTTTTCATAATCTGTTAGGATTATTTAAAAATTGTTCCATATATCCCCAGCAATAGTTACAAATACTCTGCTTAGCTGTGACAAGGTGTCATTTTCAAACAAATGATTATTAGATGACTTATTGGCCTCTTTTACATCTGGCATGCATCCCAGGTGACTAGACTGTGATTGCATAGAGCAAAAACCATTACAAATCCAGATGTAAATGCGCTAAAGATGCATTGGAGAAAATTCATATGATAAGGAGGTAAGAGATGCATTTTGCTACATTAACATTGTATTAATGTGTCTTCAGTCCACAGATAGAATCATAACAATCCACATCTACATAAATAGAAGTAATTTTCTTATTCTTTTAACACAAGGGTGGTAAGTTTTGAAGGGCCTATCATCCAGGCTGAAAATAAATCTAGGGGAAACACTGCATTATGGTCTCTAGTTGAGAGGTGAAAAGCTGATCTTATCACACTATTACAAACCTGCTTCCTTTGCTGATGTGGCTGACTCTTAATCTAGGCATAGTGAATATATCTAAAGAAAGAGACCAATAGCAGCAGCTGATATTCATAGACCGAGTGGCAAATCTGAGATACCTTCTGTTTGGAAAGAATGGACATATGAAAATAAACTGATTTTAAATCCACAGGTGTAATCCAATCCATCAATGCACTACTTTTGGTTCTCATTTTAAACCTGAATTGCCTCAGACAGCTGTGAAACAAAAAAATCCCATCTTTAAAGCCCAAACTGTATTTCTTGGGGAAAAACATCAAAGACAAAAGTTTTTTGCTGCTGTCAGGACGATTTGGATTCCTCTTTTAAGAACGATGGTTGATGTGAGCTTACAGGTGTAGAGCAGCAAACAGAAGAGTGTAACCCCATTACCACGCTTGGCTGAGTTTAAGATAGCACCCTGCAGGACCTTTATCTTCTTTTGTGCTGACTCCCCTTAACCAGGAAGGATAAGGGAGGAGCACCCTCCTGTGGGGAAAGAGGGGAGAGCTGTTTTCTGCAGTGAGAGGCAGGATTGTGGGGTTTATATGACAGGGAGAGGGATGTCTTTTTATCATTACCCATTGAGGTGCCATGGGGACAAGAAATGCTCTGCAGGTTTTTGTTGTACAGGCACAATTTAGCGTGAAAATTCTGTTTGTGACACACAGAGACAGATTAACTTGTTGCTAGACACATGCACTGTTTCTTAGTGTGACCACACAGATATTTAAACCTTTTGGGTTTTATCCATTATGGGAAGGTCCATACAAAACTGAGGCAAAACTGGAATTAACTAGTTCCCTGTTGCTGCTAAAGGAAACATCTGAAGATAATATGAAGAGGAGAAAGAAAATTAAGAAATTGCTGAATATGAATAGCAGTCATGTTTGATTTGTTATGCTAGACCATCCAAGTGTAAGAAACGTCTAACTATTGGATGTCAACATCCACCTCTCTGCAGGTGGCTCAGATTGTGTTCTTGTCCAAGAAACCTCACTGTAGTTTACTTAAAAGAGGATCGACACCCGTGTTTTTAAAAGCAGTTATTTTGGTGCACATCGAGTTTGAATGGCATTGTTTTCTCTTTCCCAAATGAACTAAAGGAGTAAAGGTTCCAGAGTTTTAATGGACTTATTTTGTGTAAATATGCCATAAGAGACAGATCCCATGGTTTCCCATGAAGACCCTGGTTGGTGGAAGATCATCAGCATCTAGTATCCTGGAGCTCAAGGACAGGCCTCAGCCAGTCACTGAGGCTCACCGGGCTGAGAAGGCGGATGAAGACAGGGAGCTACATCCTCTCTCTGTTCATTGGTCTTTTTGCATACAGTTGTCACGGGGGCTGATTTTTGTGCTTGTCTGGATAGAGAACCTGGGAAGCTCATTGTACTTTGTCTGTTTTTCACATCAGTCTTGTAGTTTATACAGTGCTGAGCACACACCCACACAAAAAAACTCTTTTTTGCTTCACAGCACTGAACAGGATTTCAGATTGATTTGAGATTGTTAATTATGGAATGAGTTTGTGTGACTAAGTATCCGTGGCTCATCACAATTTCTCTTACCCTGGAAATGATGCCTGATATGATGAAGCACAGTATGATGGCGATTGTCAACTTGGGTTGTACAGAAGGAAATAAAGCCAAGCCCAGCGGCATCAAAATCTAAAAACTGAAAGAGCTTATCTGCAACCTTGAGACAGATCCCAAGGTTTCCTATAGAGTCTCTGGTTAGGGACAGCGCATTGTGCCCGAGGACAGGATGAGCTCTTTGGAAAAAAAAAAAAAAAAAAAAAAAAAAGGTAGGCGGTGGCTAATCGAATACTGATGAGGAGAAGGTTGTAGGTCCCCTCTTACTCATTCTGCTGTGCCACCACATAATAAATCTCCTGAAACTTAAAATCTGAGTATGATAGTGTTACATCTAATTTGCTGCACTGTACAATGATCAGTGTACTGCACTTTGTAGATAACTCACCAATCCCTTCAGGTAATTATATAATTATTCTGGTTTAAGATTTGATGTAGCTAGGTTGTAATAACAAAATAAATAAATAAATAAATAAATAAAATGATTTGTGATATTTTTTTATGAACTAGCTTGGATTATTGTGCCCACACTAGTGCTTGATGCTGTAGCTGAGTATTAGAAACAATCAATAAAAATAATATAAATTAGCCAGACTTTTATTTGTTTTTCTGAAATTGTTTAAGTAAACTTGCACAGGTCTTGAGATAGGTGAAGCTGCATGACACAAGATTTTTGTGTGAATTATTACCTTTCTCGTGAGCATAAATCACAAAATGAGGTTACAACAGAGAGGAGCATGACATCGCCCCTAACTGAGATGCCATAGATCTGCCCTAATAGCCCAAATTAAATTTTGGTGTCAATTATAGTCACTATCCTCCACACACTTGAAGTGATAATCCAAACTTGAGACCAAAATATACAACTTACTCCTAAACAACAACAAATGATCCAACAGATGATCTTGCTGCAAAAAAAAAAAAAAATCTTTTTACAACCTTCACCCACACCAGCCACCAAAGAGAAATGTAGGTTAGAGGACTGTGCAGTTCATTGGTCCTAAGAAGCAGCAATTTACCAACTATTACTATCAGCCACAACATGAAACGCCACAATTTTCTGACTGCAAGCATTTATCTGTATCTAAAATTTAGTCCTCCTTGAATGTTGCCTTGTGGTCGTGCAAGACTGCGTTTGTCAAAACAAGAATTAATTATTTTCTTTGCTTGTGTTTGTGTTGAGGATACAACGCTGCGACCTATAACTTTCAAAAGAACATTTTCAGTCAGCGCTGTGGAGTATTTTGGATATAAAACCTACTACATCTTTGAGATCACCATACATGCTTGCATTTTTCAGAGGAATAAACAGAATACTCAAACTTTCTTTAACTTGAGGAGGCTCTGATAAATTACTGACCTATCTCCAAACTGCCATTTATAGCCAATGTGCTTGAAAAAAACAATCCTTGTCAGGTAATGTCTTTTATGAATAGTATAAGAGCATTTTGGAAAAAAATTATTCCGGCTTTAGGGACCTCCATAGCACAGAGACAGATCTCCTGAGGGTTACTAATGACTTCCCCCTTGCTGCAGATAGAGGTGACTGCTCTATCCTGATTCTCCTTGATCGTCTTGCAGCCTTGACATGGTTGTTCACAACATACTGATTTATCACCTGAAATATTGGGCAGAGCTCACTGATACAGCTTTAAATTAGTTTAAATATCGCCTTCTGAAAGGAACTTTGTGTGACCAAAAGGGGTTACAGTCCTCTGTCTGCTGCTCTCTTCCATATTAGCCTTTATCAGTACAACTTCCACTACATCAAGTAGCAATCTATGGCGCTCTGTTATACCCGAGGCCAGCTGCACCAGCTGTCTGTAAGTTAGAGAACTTAACCCAGTCGTAACTTAAGTAGCTACTGAGTCACAATTTACACACAACTAAATACTACTGTGTTGCACTACAATAAATACAGTAAAATGAATACATCATAATATGGTAAAAGAATAAGAAAACAATGTACAGTGGTGTAAAACAGAGAGGGAATTCAGGTAATGAGCAAAAAGTCCAATTATGCTGGAATTGTCCATTAAATTTTGCAGCACTTTCCATTTCTGCAGCCTAAGCCTGTCACAGCATATGGCGTGAAGATGACATTGTAGGGATATTAGATGTTGTGCAGTTTCTTGGTGTATTCAGTCTCTGTGGGCTCCTGTAATTTTTATATTGATATGAAAGAACTCAGATGAGAGCCAGTAACAAGAGAAGATTGGCAGACAAAGAAAAATAAAGATATGACCATCGGGGTCAGGGGTGTCAGACGTCAAACATACCTGGCAGCATCAGATATCAGAGAACTGACCACTGAAGTCCAAGAACTTCCTCATAGTCTACGCCCTGAAGGTACTCACCTTCACATGATTACCAAATTCCCAGGATTTGATGTTTTAATTCAAGTTAATTTTTTCCTGTCTACCTCATGCCTCACTGTTCTTCAGCACCTTTTGTCAATGTTATTATAGCTGAGGTTAAATTTACCTGTCCAACTGTTAAGTCATATAGTCAGGGTATTTATGTCCTGTGTATCCCAGCCTTTCTCTGCTGTACTTGATGTTCTTTGTTACTGCCTATGTTTAATTCACTTGCTAGAGAGGGAACAGTTTAAAAAACAAAAAAAAACTGCATGCCCATATGCTTTAAGAGAAACATTGACAACGCACTTACAATCATTACTGGCTGCTGTGAAATATTTATAGAGTGTCCATCATATAAAAGCAAGAGCACTGACTTGGTTGTCTTACAAACACCATAACACTATCAAATACCTCAGTGGTATTGCCCCTCAGGGTGTTATTCCTTACATATCAAAAGTATTGGCTGTCTGACAAATACATCACAGAGAACCATGACCTCTTAAGTAAGTTGGTTCCTGGAGATGTAGTGCTAGCAGACAGAGGTTTGTCATGGCTCATTTGCTGATACTTGGCTTTACCAAAGTAAACAGTCAACTGTCTGGGGTATAGAGCACATACATAAAATAACAAATCCCAGAATACATGCTGAAAGGGTAATTGGAAATATGCAGAAATAAACTTGCTGGACCAGTTGACTTCCTTGTGGCTTCTGAAGGACATATCCCTAAAAAGCACTCGTTGTTAATACTGTATGTTGTGCCTTGGTGAATCCAAGTCTAGAAAACTTTAGGCAATCCAATCAGAAACTGAGAGACTGAGGGGGAGAAAAAGTAGTTAATGATCCACTTGACAATGAAAATGAGCATCATGATAATGGATGGTATGGCCCAAAGGGAGCATGTAAACTGAAAACAGTAAGGGGCCGACAATTAAGCCTTGAGGAACACCACACATAAGAGGACTTTCAATAACAACAAAGAAGGTACTTCTTACAACATAGTAATATGATGATATGACAGCAGTTACATGTAGGCCAAGCCATTTCTGCAGGTGATTTAACAGGATGGAATAGTCAACAGTATGAAATGTGTGGGGATATCAGTAAGAGCCCAACACCGAGAGCAGACAGGAGACAAGGCGGATGATGTCACAGGTTTACAAGGAAACTCAGGATAATGGAAATAGGCGGGAGCCTGACATTAGATAAGAGGAAGAGCTAGGGTGTAAATACAGAAGGAGATGAAGGTGATGATGAGAATGATGAGCAGGTTTGATTCTGATAACATACGCACGCTGGTAAGAACAAAATTGGCCTGTGCGTATGTGTCATGAATCCGATGGTAATTTTGTGCACAAACTAAAAACATTTATATGGTGTGATTATTGTGTATTCTGTATTGCTTAGCCGGTGTCTTTGATATCTGAAAAGGGAGGGTCTCCTCCCTCAGATGCTGAATCCAAAACTGTGCTCTTTTCAGATGGAAATCTGAAAAATCTGACCAATTCTCCACCCTTTACCATTACCTAGCAACCCCATACGCAGCCATTTTCTGCTGAGTTGAAAATATATCTCAGTTGTTATTTGTTACTTTGCCCCATGTCATTAAAGTTGTATGTACGTGATGCAGCAGTTTTCTATCCGGATGGAAGTTAATGTTCTACTTTGTTTAACTGTAAAGCAAATTGAATTGTATTTGATTGTATGAAATGTGCTATATAAATGGCTTGGTTTGCCAACTTGGCCTGGTTTTACATCCTAAAGAAACACATTTTTGAGTTTGAGTAAGAAGTTCACTTATATAAACATCTGTTATTCACACACTTGGCCTTGGCTTGTGTCAATGCCATTCACTCTCTGTGAAACTCAGGACTGGGTGGACTGCTGAAGTGCAAACTGTGAATAATGTGCTGACTGGTAGAGCACAGCAATGTTATGGTTACACATTCAAGCTGCACACAAACAGCTAACTCTCTCTGAATCTATCTCTAACGATCTCTGTCCTGACATACTGCCTACTCTCAACATGTGAGGTTTCTCCCTCCTCTTCACTGAGTGACAACAGGTAGCCACAATTTCACTTCCCCGTTTTTATTTTAAAGGGGAAAAAAACAAAACAAAACAAAAACATGGCACCAAGGCACCATAGGCACCAAGTTCGATTTAAAACATAATGATTATTGACAAATTATACAATGTTTCTTAAGCAAAAACAGCAAAGACATGAGTAGAGTAATGTTTGCTGACAAGCTGATATGTGGTAACTTATTTTTCTATTTCTCAAGATAGCTTGACACACATCTTAAACCTCTTCTTGCTTGGCTTCTTGCTGCAGCACCATCAATGGAGCAGGTAAAAAGTTGTGGTGCTTCACTGTATAAGGGGACTGTGCCCGGTGGAGCTCTGCTGTAGATCCAAGGAGCAAGGGTTTCTTTTGCAATAACTTTCAACAAACATAAGGAAGAAAATCATTGTAAAGGAAGCAGAAATTACTATTCTCCACTGACAGCAGTCTCACTAATCCATGATACATTGTAGTCACAGCTTCCATCTTCGCAGATGTGCTGCTGGTAGTATGTGTAATATAACATACTCTTTGACTGTGTTTGTGATTAGAGCAACTTGGCTAACCACAGTACTGTTCTCTCTGGAAAAATGTATTTTGCTCCTTGGTATTGCTGTATCCACCTACTCATAAACACTGTTGTTGAAAGTCATTCTGAGAAATGTAGGTAATTTCTAACTGAAGTAGAAATGGATGAGACAGGTTGAAGGAATGTAGGAACACCGAAAAAGGTAATTACAACACTTATAACTTCTGGATTGCACTGAACATCACACATTGATGATACAGTGGTAGTGAGTATCTAAAGGTGTGTTTTTCCTTTAATACAGCTGCTGCTCTGTTATAGGGCTGGTGATGTTTGATTGGCTGAGCACTGAGGGGGAAGCTGTGTCTTTTAGGCTGCAGCCTAGTCATATGTGGGCCAAGAAAAGCAGACTGATTTCTTGATACAAGAATACATACTGTGAAGCCTCACTGAAGCTCAGGTCTTGAAGATGTTTATCCTGAACTTGCTTAACCAAAAATATGTAATACAACAAGGTTATACCATGTTCAATAAACATTTCTGTCAAAGCCAGAAACTGCAGTCTTACCTGTTTGTGCATATCAAATTAGAATATATGTACTGCATTTTTTTTTATCAGCACCAGCAAAGGAAAACAGACACCAAGGTTTGAAAGATATGGGTTTTTCAAAGGCAGACGTGATATATTTAAACTCGAGTTTAAAAGTTTTCAGCTGTTCCCCAAGAATTCTATTCTAGACACAGTGGAAACCAGTGAATGACACTAATACTAATACTAATATTTATACTAATAGTTTTGCAATTACTGCTATTACTCATCCTGCTACTGCTGAAATAAACATGTTCATACATATTTGCATGGAATCTGATGAAAATTTTGCATTAGCATAAATTCAGATTAAAGACCTCCTGTAGACAGCTAATGTTATATTGCACAATTTCTTATAAACATGTAATCAAACAAACTCTGTCCTATCCATCATATCAATTAGCAAACTGACATTTCACAGTAAATCTAATGGGCACATTTATAAAACAGGCTATGCAGGGTTAATGAAGATTATATAAATGTCCCTCCAACCAAAACCAGCACCATCTGTCAGTTCGCCATGCTTTCTTGTGAGTTGGACCCTCACTGTTGATCTTAGTGATAATGAATCACATTGTCACAGTTCTCAGATGTGTTTGCTCCATATCAATTTGTTCAAATCAAACATGTTTGAAATAATCATGAGGGCGAGTCCATGGCTAGACTGGGATGCATGAGAATGAGTCTTTACACCTCTCACATTATCATCACTTATTATCTGATGACCATCCATCCTGACCTCCCTAATATTTGCCTTGACCAGCGCAAACAGCTCGGTCTTGAAATCTTGAAGTCTTGTCAAAGCGTGTCTTGAGTAAAGCTCAAAGTTGCGCACTGTACCAGGATATCAATCAACTTTAATCAGACTATCAACAAATCCACGCAAAATGGAATATCAATGACACGAGTCAGAAAAGTGTCACCTCTGGAACCTCTGGAAATGGATAATCATTGAAATGCACTGCATGTGAATTTAGTCTGTGGGGCACAAAAGGAAGATAGCACAGGCTGTTCTGATATCTACTCTTTCCATCCAATCCCATATTATTTGCTGATAAAATGAACTAAAATGATAGCATGGGAAAACTGATGTGATGAAAATTGTATAATGAAAACAAGTTAGCATTGATTATGTAGTATCACTCATATCACATTTTGAGAAGATTCAGCAGAGGTCACTGTATAAGAACACAGTACTTAGATTATAAAAGTAAAATCAAGGTTCATGAAACTTTTGTAGACTTTCATTGAACAGTAATGCATTGCAGAGACAGGTGCTTACATGCTTATGGGCTGCTATGAAACAGAACTCAGTCCTGCGGTGTATAGTACACAGTCTTGAGTGCATTTTTACAGCCTATATATGCTGCCACACACTGCCTGAGTGAACAGTGAGGATGCACAATATGTGCTGCATCAAATAAAATTTCCTTGTGGTATAAACAATTGCAAGTAAATAATGTATCCGTATTCCCTCTGGCACCAAGTGAAAATTACAGACTCAAGAGGCGTTCCTCACCCCTCTTCATTTTTACTGAGGGATATCTCCTCTCTCCATCCAATCCCATAACAGTTATTTAGTCAAATGAAAGGAGGTAAAGTACTTCAAGGGGTTTTCAGCCAAAAACCAAGCAAGGCTTAAAGTCATCCTTGTATCCTTGTATATCTTTGTGAAAGGTGGCATGTTGGAAAATCCATGTAAATAATGAAGTTCTCCAAAGGACATTTACGCACAGGATATATTTTGGTGAAATTCAGCATGTAAACAAATCATCATTGTTCAACCAAAGAACTTCAGTGCCTACTTTTTAAAGGTCAGTGATATTTCAAAACCAGATGTGTCCTAATTGGTGAGAGTGCCGGATCATTTTGCTTGACAGCTGCTGATAGTGAAACACAGTTACTATTGGGTGTACTTTCACAGCTGGTGAGGAAATGGACCGATCAGGTGAATCCAGGTGAAAGCAACAAATTGTTATTGATTTCACCTATTAAATACACTTCAGTTTTGACTGGAGATGTCGAAGAAATGGGACAGAGCAGATTATAAAATAGATGTGTGGATTGTGCAAAAAGTACTGCAACTCAGTTTTAGGGAGTTGGACCTAATTTTTGCATAGTTGGGAATTCATGTGTATATTTTACACTTTTATATGTTTGCCAGTGATTGCAAACTTCTGATATAAGGGAGAGGACCAAAATGGAGAGGAGAAAAGACCTCTGTAACATTTAACAAAGTCATGCAAACATTAAGAAATTGCTGTGGCTCCAGTGTGTCTGATCACATGGTTTTCACTTAACTTCCAGCTAAAATACTGCATGTTAGACATAATAGTCTGGAGGATACAAATTTGATCGATGAACATCTTAACTTCCCCTCTTGTGAATCCCCAAGGACGTCACTTGTTTTATCTATAGTTAGGCTGGTCTTCAAGTCCTCATTTGCATGTATTTCCTTACAGCTCCACTTGATGGCAGTGAAGTATCAGTCATAACCCTCACAGCAACATTGTTTTCATCCTGTGTCATTAAGTTCATACACAAAACATAAGTACACTACAAAATGTACTGAAACCTCTTTAAAATGGATAGCACAACCACGTTGGACTGTTGCCTACAGGTATGTGTGTCTGTGTGTTTGGCACTGGCTCAATCAGTCTGATAGAACCACATGAAATACTTTCCACAAACGCAAGCACTTCTGTAACCTTGGACAGAATATCCGCAAATGATGTATGTTGTTGAGCACTTAAAGAACTGGAATAATTCTTCTGCCAGGATGGCACTGCATTGAGGCCAGGAAAACAGCAGTGTTGCACATGGCTATTTCATACACACCTTTAGATTTACACAAATTCACAGGATCAAAGGAAGGCAATCTGTCTTTTTATGTATTCTTATTTGCATTTCTTTGTTTGATGGAAAGCAAGTGCCCATCATCAAACATATGGTTGATGAGGGAGGGGATGAGGGGTTGAAAA
The DNA here is from genome assembly GCA_900302535.1 of Neoniphon sammara. Classification (NCBI taxonomy): domain Eukaryota; kingdom Metazoa; phylum Chordata; class Actinopteri; order Holocentriformes; family Holocentridae; genus Neoniphon; species Neoniphon sammara. Next base: position 275 of record OMKZ01017997.1, on the reverse strand, counting down.
GGGAAAAAGCAAGGTCTGATGGGACAGACCCATCAAAATTTTAGGAAACACTGATGTAGTAAACTGCCAACTTGTGTCACAATAACAATGAGAATTACTCTAATTAATAAGCAAAATAAATGCTGGTGCAAAGACACACTTGACTGTATACTATTGACAAAAAGCTATACATAATACTCAACTCACAATCCTCCATATCTATCTATCTATCTATCTATCTATCTATCTATCTATCTATCTATCTATCTATTCTATATCTATATCTACATATATAT
>OMKZ01017995.1:0-33968 GCA_900302535.1 Neoniphon sammara | reverse complement strand
CAGATCCCTCCCTCTCTCCTGCCCTCTGTGTTTATAAAGCTCATCCCTATATGGCCCAGAGTTTCAGAGAGCAGCTGCTGAGAGGCAGATGTTGTAAACAGCACAGCGAGTGTCTTTGTCAACAACGCCCTGTCTAAGCATACAGAGTGTCGTCCTGTAAACACGACTGCTCCTCTCTACACTCTCATGTAAGGGCAGCTCGGCCGAGAGCAGGGCTGTTCTGTATACCGATCAGAGAGAAAACACGCTTCTCCGCTCAGTTTTTCCTGAACTTGGCTATGAAGAAGCCTATAGTGTCTCTGTTGGCTTTGCAGGGGAGCGAAGTCGGCGAGTCCATCTGGTCCCAGCTCAGCTCAGGGCTGAACCTCTGGAGGAGACGCAGCCGCTCAGGTGACAGGCCAGCTCCCAGCATGCCCTCTGCTCCAATATGAGGCTCCTGAGAAAAAAGACGTGGACGAGTTAGAGGGTCATTTTCTGATAACGAGCACGTGTGCGAGTATGGATGAGCCCAAACGCCTTTACCTGAGGCTGGAGTGTGAGGCAGGGAAAGGTATCGAGGGCCCAGGCTACCTGCTCCTCATTCTCCGATAAAGTCACGGTGCAGGTGCTGTACACCAGGACCCCGCCTCTCTTCAACAACCGCACTGCCTGCAATCAAACACAAGCTCTGTTAATTTGTTTATTTGGGGCATATACACACAAGCACTGACGCGCATCTACCCAAAAGCAGCCTCTCTTCAGCCCACAGACTGAATAGCCTGAAGGAAATGCTGGTAGACAGTGATGGAGCACTATGTGCCACTGGGATAAATGATGTCCTCTGCATTGGACTCTAATCTCCCTGTAGTAATCCATCTGCTAGCCATACTTAAAGCAAAAATCCACCCTAAAACAGGTCTCGCATTTGTCATTCCTACAATTTTGCACAGTTTAATCTGCATTAATGTGCATGTGCAGGTCTCACGCAGGGATAGAAATAAAAAAAGCTACTGAAGTCAAAGATGGCTTTAAGCAATACTTTACAGAGCTGCTTCTTTAACACCAAAAAGGAGAGGAACTTTGGATAATGTCACAATACACAACGGTGCTTTTCTCATGAACATGTTCTCCACAGTGCTATAAGCTGTACTAAGAAGAAAAATACCCATTTGAGTGTGAAAGCAGAAGAAAAGAACAAAAAGTCAGCATCACAGCATCAGTGGATCAGATCCACTTGATGACATCAAAAACTAGAGTTACATTTCTCTCACTTATAGCTTTAGGGGAGACTCGCTCATGCTGGCAAATGCAGTTTTCCAAGATCAGAGGAATAACATTTGTCAGTTTTGCTTTGGGGTGGATTTTCCCTTTAAGCTGTTCATTAAAGCTCTCTAACCCCAAGCAGTACAATAATAACTGCCCCATGCTGCCACCTACTGACCAAAATGAGTTACTATCCATGCCATGTGAAAAACAACCACATACTGGTGGAATATAGTGAGAGAAAAAATAAAGTTACACATATTTGTGTATGGTGTACATGGAGACATACAGCATGGAATAACTTGCGCTGCAGCGGCTGGTAGGAGCAGATCTCCTTGAGGCTCCAGGTAACGGCCATGTTGGGTCTCTGTCCCAGGCCGCTGCAGGGAGCATCCAACAGAACCCGGTCAAAACTCTCAGGAGGGAAGGGAGGTCCTGTGGTAGGAACAGGGGAAAAAGAAACACAGCTGCTATCTATTTAACTGAGTCCTGGGTTTATTCATAGCAGGTAGACAGGAGCCAACATGGCGACAATGCTGACACTCTGTACCTTCAGTTTCCTGGACCGGGTCACTGCTCACGGCCTGTGTGCTGTTGAAACAATATGCTTTAACAGAGTGCAAATGCAACATTTGTGCGTTCTGACGAATGCGATCGATCTTATTTCGGATCCTGTCCAGGGCCACTACCTCCCCCTGTGAGGGACAAAAAGAGGCAAAAGCATAAACAAGACACAGAGCATCAGATAAGCCTTAAGGATGATAAACTGTAAAGCACAACTGGGGTCTGTAATAAATGCATCTTTTCCTAATTAAGCCTGATGACAGCCACAGATTTTGCGTGTCCACTCCACTTTTGTTCTAAGTTAAATGAAACAAATACCCGTAACTAGCTAATTTGATTACATGCAGTTCATGCATGATGGGCATGTCTAATAAGGTCACTGCTTCATGAAGTACACAAAAGACCAGATCAAGTCCCCTGTGGAGTACAACCATAAAATTAAATTTGCTTCTACTCTAAGGAACCACATTACTGCAGGTTATGCTGTATCTTAGATGTGCCTTTTTTAGGTTTACAGCTGACGAAACCCTGAGCCCTGAATATTTACTGTGATGTCCAAAACAATGTCAGTGGTTGACTGTTCATGAACGTACCTGATCCCCCATGAGGGCAGCGATGTGGCACGTCTTCCCCCCAGGTGCGGCACACATGTCCAGGATGCGTTCTCCAGGCTGGGGCCCCAGCACATGTCCCACAACCACAGAGGGAAGGTTCTGCAGGACCAGAATCAGCTCTGTTGGTCCGGTACAATGCATGTGCAGAAGCAACACAGAGCACATACTAACCCATGGTGCATGGACAAAACACTGTTACATGCTGTGCAAAGAGATAGTGCAAGACACTTGATAGACAGCATGGGTTGAGTGTTTTGTTTTTTAGGACAACACCAATATTTCATACTATCCACTGACACTAGAGCTTATACATTGAGAGTCATTCTAATTAAATTTATTTAAGCTGGGTCAGCAGCTCCACAGCAGTTATTTAGTGGTAGAAGCAATTCTGAGACACATGACTGCCTTTAAGATTTAATTTATTTAAAAAATAATAGTATTGAACCATTAAATTAATAAAAACTGCAATCAAACTAAAATTGAATTGCAGATTTTACTGATTGTTTTAAGTAGCTAGGGGTACAGAACCTCCAACATATTGGAGTTGGACAACACTGACCGGTCAATACCTGTTATTTAACAAAAGGCCAATACTGGGCTGATATATTTTTCACCAAGGTTAAATAAGAAGTATCACCATGAAACTATCTGCATATAGTTGATTATTATAAGTAGACTATTGCTCTTCAAATTGGTAATCCATTGTAGCAAGACTGACATATTTATCAATCATAGCACTGACCATTTAAACAGTAAAACTTTCTATCCTATGCATGTGAGATGCTTTATATGGATTGCATTGAATGATAAGAGAAGAATTTCCTTACCTGCCATTAAACTACCTACCTACAGAATGAAAAGGCACAACAAAAAACTGGAAGTACATTTTTGTCAAGGATCTTTCTGATACTGTTATGAAAGCCCTGGGAAACACCCTCCTTAATCTCAGCACTGATCAATATTGGTTCATGTATCAAAGTAAGAGAAGTCCTACCTGCAGGAATGCTAAGCTGGGCAGAACTCCATCAAAGGAGGGACTCTGGTAAAGTGGCTCCACCATCCGGATACCGACACCTCTGGAGGAACAGAACACAGTGACTAGTATGTTTTTCCTCCTTGTGGAATTTTGGAGCACATGATCACTGTGACACATACAGTGTAATTATTTTATTTTCCTTCTTATATCACCCTAAGCTATACACATCTGTTTCCTTAGAGGGAGAGTCAGAGGACACAACCAGCTATTTGTGGTTCTTTGGGCCTCGTCAGGGTTTAGTGCCTCGCTTGCAGAAACGTCAACAAGAACGCAGACCGGCTACAGCCCCTCTGTTCCACATCACTCACTGTAACCACCAGGACACCACGTCGGCATGTGTTGTGCAACAGCTGATTATTCAACTCTTATGTGCTTTGTTTATTCCCAATTCCCATATACATAATAGTGACTAAAGTCTACCTACTTGACAGGTTCATCTGGGCAGAAAATGCTGGAGCGGTCCATTTCAGCAACTCCATTTCCCAGGAACACTCTCTTCCCCTGGAAGGACAAGGCTCCCCGGGTGCACTTGCCCTCCAAGTCAGAGAAGACAGACACCACATCTCCAGACTTCATGTCTGAGAACAAATGCAGGACAGGTGGATGTCAAATTTGCCAACATTTGCATGGTCCAGACCCCTAAGTTGACTCTCAACTGTGGACCCCCATTTGAAGTGATTTCATCCTGGGGATCCTGATATGAAAAGATATTTCAGTTTGCGTTAGGTATTAAATTGTTTAAATGTCATAAGTGAACAATGACAAATCGATTCAAAGTGGTGAGATTAAAACATAATATTAAAATGATCACTTGTACATTTTTTTATTGTAACCGTTTCTGATGAATGAAATTATAGTGAAACTAAACTGCTCCTCATTTTGTTGCAGACCTCCTGGAAGCCCCTCGAGGAACTGTGGATCCCCAGACCCCACTTTAAAAACCACTTAACCAGACAACCAGAGCCTGACCTCTGGCCTTGTCTATCAACATAAATTGCAAGCAGTAGATTCAAAGCACAATATTCTTAATTGACACCGTACAAAGGGGAAAAAAAGCACTCTGACAGGAATGAAAGACATGACACTTAAGAGTTTCCATGGACACAGTATCTTTGGAAAATAGGAAGAATAGGTTCTCTGATTGGTTTTAGGTGTTTAAATATTTTTGATTATGTGTGTCGTTGTGTCTTACACTTGGGACTGGCGAGGATCCCCGGGGCGAAAACGTGAGCTCCTCTCAGAACAGCACTGCCACACTGGGCGCCCACCACCACCTCCGAGCTCAGCTGCTTCACAGGCCTGGGAGTAGAGGGCAAAGCTCAGCCAAAGTACCACTATGTCATGGTTACTCCTCACACAAACGCCCCCAGAGCAGAAAAGAGCAAAGGCGTTCTACTGCTCTTGTACTGTTCTGCTGTTGTTGAGTATCAACAACTAGTAGAACTCACACCGAAAGAGGTGCGGAGCGTCTGGCAATGATAAAGTCACACACTCATCCTTAGATCTGCCGTGACATTTTTCTTTTCCGTACTGACATTTCAGCTTTGTCAGAGTGTGAAAAGCGAATGTCATGCCAACTTGTGTGACTCCTTCTTCTTCTATAACTTGTTTTTTTGAGCCCATCTTTGAGCGAAAGTCAGGAGAGTCTTCTATTTCTGTAGTCGCTCCATGAAATTACATGTGGTTTTGGCCTTAGATAACTAGCACTGAGGACGGAATGATACTGGTGATTTGGGGCTTTAGTGTGTACTCTCCAAAGCAGATTCCGATTTGGCTGACAATGCTCCGGCATTACTTGCATACCTTGGGCCAGTGACAGGAAGGAGCAGCACATCTGGAATACATGGGTGAGGGAGAATCTTAACAGAAACCTCCCCCATTGAAGAGCTGTACATCTGCTGCTGCAAAAAAAAAACAGAACACAGAGAGATAACTCTACTGACCAAAGCGACCACGGTGGGGCACAAATGCAAACTCTAAAAATATAGATCCTTTTCTCTCTCAGTTTCAATCTTTTATGACACAAAGGCTCACCTTTTTCAGCTCTTCCTCCAGCTTGTGCCTGATCTCTTCCAAGGGAGCTAGGTGAGTACTGACCCGTACGCAAGTGTACGCAGGGGGGTGGGACAGGCATGCAAGCAGCCTCTGAAACCGGCTCTCTGCCTCCTGAAGGCCCATGGCAGCTAAGAGCTGAAGCCAACACAGACCAGGATGAAGTGAGGGACCAAAAAGCTCAAAAGTAAAGCTTGTATGATTTGCTGCAAAAACAATGTCAAAATGCACACAAACTAACAAAGAGGATGTGTCAATATTGGTGTGTGGTCCTGTTTCCCACCTCTTTGTTTAAGAAGACATTCTTAAGGTAATCATTGACTTCTGGCTTCAGAGAAATTCTTGGAAAAATGGACATTTCTTCCAAGATGTTTATCTGCACAATAAAATGTGTAATCAATTACAAAGTTGAATATCATTTAGTGATGATATACAAGCTGAATTGCAACACCATAGTGTACAGCAGATTTAATTCTCTACAGAGCTTGCAGTTGGATCCTTTACGGTGGATAGTGTTTAATGTTAGAAGTATGTGTGGCAGTACTCAAATGTCATGTTGACACTCTTAGCAGGCAATCAAAGAAAACAGGAATGTCTTTGTAGTGAATGCTGCAAGATGCACACAGAGCACATATGCGGTTCGTATGCTTATATTTCTCTGTGTGTAGTGGGTCACTTGTTGGCTCCACTGGTGCAAAATGAAAAGTGAATAAACAAAACGAGGTTTTTCAAAAAGGAGATCCATCTGCGGTAATGACCCGAGGTACTGCCACCAAAATTTAACATTTCTATAAGAGTTGAGACATAACAGTTAGTATACATGTATGCTGTCTGGCAGCCCTTGCTGCTGAAACGTTCTCTAAACAACCAACGCTATTTATATAATATACTTATTTTATAACACCGGGAAGAAATAGTTAAGGATTATGTAAAGTGTTTATGGCTATGATTCCTTAGATGAACAAGTACTCACGTTTTGTGCAACTGGAGAGCACGGGTTCTGACACTTCCGTGTACGTCACTACGGATTGTTCACGTGATGAGAATGGAACTCGTTATTGTTGCTTTGTAAGGTTTTGTAGTTGAATTAATCAATCACTTCGCTTATTTACCGCTCACCCTGGACATAGGACAGCTACTGTCATCACTGATAAGAAATTGTGGTTGGACTGACGTTTTAACTCACTAATCTTTATTCAAATGTGTGAGTGTTTTACTCATGCTATGCTTCAGTATACAAAACTAACAAGCAATGGAAAATAGCTACAAACTATAAAGTATTATCGATCATAGTTTTTCTCAGACGCATTTTAAAATTGTGTTTAAATAAAATGTTTCTCACTTGATTCACTGCGTATCATAACGTCAGCAAATGACAAGCCACAACGTCACCCGGTAACCGGATAGTGGAGATGCCTTTTTTGTAGCAGCGGCAGTGAACCATCTAACGGGTTCAAGCCTGCGTGCCGAGTCTACACAGTGGAGCAGCTCTGCCGCTAGCAGCTTCAGTTTGCACGGTTGAAGAGCGTTCAGCGATACCTTGGACACTCAATAAACAAGTCAGCATTTATAGCGTTTTAGAAGAACTTTTTTCTCCTCTGCATTGGTCACGTTTTGGATGCTGTAGGTGCGCATGGAGTCCGGTTGGAAAAGGTCGGTGAGGTTTCTGTCGGACAAGACTCCCAGCTAATGTTAGCTAGCCGCAGTCAGCGAGGGATTGAACGGTGTGGACTGGAGAGGCTCGGAGCTGCTGCCCACTCAGCCGCTGCTGTTAGCGAGTTAACGTTGGCTAGCTAACGTTACACAGCTGTAAGGACATTACTGCAATCTTTTACAATGGGCCTCATATTCGCCAAACTGTGGAGTTTCTTTTGTAATCAAGGTGGGTATGTTTTAGAAGGCTAACTAGCTCGGACGGTTGTAATCGCTTACTAACCCATTCAACTAAGATAATACGAACTGTTAGCTAGCATAAAGTGAGCATCAAGCTAACGTTTCGCCAGCTGGAGGTATTATCTAGCTTTACTATAGGTTACCAACATAAATCTCTCGGTGACTCGGGGTGTTCTCTTGTCTGAACTATTTGTCTCTATCTTGCATGCCAAAACAGCTAAATTATTTCACCTTCATGGCGTTGCCGTTATTTAATTTTCTTATAATCACTTGCTGAGCCATAATGACAAATTAACGCTAACTTAGATGAGTTACACGATGGCGTTAATTCACAGTAAGCCACTTGTTGATGATTTGAGAGATTTTACATCCAGTTGTACACATCAGTGACTTTCCTTTGACTTCTCGGGTACCTGTTAAGATAAAATCCTCAAGTAAATTATCTCTTTGATCAGTGGCATTGTGTTGTGCTAACGTTATCAGTCTCCATCGGTACAAAGAATGTAGTCAGTCTGGCCAAAGTTATACGCGAAAAAAGGGTGTATTGTCCTTTTAATTTTCAGAGGGCGACATATGTACTTGCAGCCGCGGGCTAAGTTTTAGGCTTGTTAAAATTTTGGCAGTATATGGAGAACATAAGGATCTCTCTTTAGTTTAATTCCTAAGGCCTGTGTTGCATTTCTACCTGGCAAAGAGGATAGCTGTAGAGGACTCTTAATCCCACTCTCTAAATCTAGATTACACTGTTCTCAGTGTCAGGTTTCACTCACTTAAAGAGATCACAGTCTAGGCCTAAGTGGTAATTATATATTGTAAGATATATTTTTCTTACGTTTGGTATGCAGATCATTGTTATATATGCTGTACATATATGCATAGTTAAGAAAGCATGACACAAGAGCTGTATAGTCAAAATGTGGGTTTTGTGATGGTTGGATGAGAAGATGAGAGTATGTTCTGTTTAGTCTTGTTTGCCATGCAGGGCCACCACAGGGTGGCCACTCTCTCAGGAAGCAATAGACATTTAACATCCTCCAAAACCTTGCATGGTGTACCCAGACTGCCAGAATTGTGAGCCCTCTGACCAGACTTCCTTCCTCTCCGTCAGCCAGAGGCCTTGGAAGGTGGAGAAGTCAAAACAGTCAGGCAGTATATTCTTGCGTGTACGTGTCAGCTTTGATTCTGCCTTTGCTCCATCATGTGCGCCTGCTTCACAAGCGGCCGTTAAAGCCCGTACCATCGCATGGTTGTTAAAACACTGTGTTAGCTGATTATGAATGGGCACAAGTAGCTGTAGTTCAAGCTATGCTGGCGGGAGGAGGTCAAGTGGCTTTGAAGGGTGAGGAAGGAAGGAAGGAATTTCAGCCTCTTTATGATTCTGAATGGGCTGCAATGAATGACAGGAAGGCTTCGTATAGAAGGAAACCAAGCCTGCTCTTATGACATACTCCTGACCTGGTGGGATATTTTTTTTAATAGTGTGGTTGACAATGAAGGACATTTACATAAGGGTGAGATATGGGTCTAGTCTTGAAGTCGACTGGGTTATTTGTGTTTGCTGAAACCCTAAACAATAAGCCATGTCTCATGGACAAGTTAATGTACTGGTGTTTTTCTCTTACATTTTGCAGAGCACAAGGTTATAATCGTGGGACTAGACAATGCAGGAAAAACCACAATACTCTACCAATTGTAAGTAGTTTTTATATAATCACACCATTCTCCGGCTCCCTCAATTGCTCTGTAACTAAATGTGTGGGGGGTTTTTTTTTTTTCTTTGTCGGAAATGACTTTTCTGTTTTATCTAGTCTGATGAATGAGGTGGTCCATACGTCCCCCACCATCGGAAGCAACGTGGAAGAAATAGTGGTGAAGAACACTCACTTCCTGATGTGGGACATTGGGGGGCAGGAGTCTCTCAGGTCCTCCTGGAACACCTACTACTCCAATACAGAGGTGACTGCACACACGTTAAACAGTTCTCCTTACACAGATACACTGTTAAACCTGCATTAGTGAGGTTAAAGCTCAGTTGATCGACTTGATGCTCTTGTGTGTACCTGTAGATATAGTTTCAGTGTTATGTGGTGCTGCAGTTGGAGAGCTGTAACTATATCAAGGCTCTTAATCCCTAATAGATGTTGTCAGTGAGCAGAACAAAAAGTAGTGCCCAGCAGCAGTTCCCTCCCTGAACATGGCAGCTGGCGTGTTTGCTCAGAGCACAGACGGCAACAGGGGCCGCCCAAGTCAGAGGTCACCCTCCCACAAAGGGGCCCGTATGAAAGCCAAGGCTAGGGTCAGCCTCCACTGTGTATGGACAGAGTGAGAGAGGGGGGAAGACACAGAACAATTATAGTGAGAGAAAGGGAGTGGGAGACCCCGGAGAAGGCTCTGTTTGAAACCAGGGGACTTATCTCACTAATACTTCCAGCTCAAACATTTCCAAGTTTATACTGTAATATAACATCGGCGGTACTTTCCAAGCTTGCCACCTACCATCTGCGAGACTCATCCTCACTGCATTTTCACAGGCGACAACGATCTCTGTTTTCACGCTCTCTGACACCTCTCCAAAATTAGATGTTCTTGTTCTTTTGTCATGTTGTTGTTGTCACTCTTATTCAAAAGGGGCTATTAGCATAGCAGTCACCATCAGCAGGGCAAGGCCATTGTGAAGGCCCTTGGCCAGGAAATAACCACCCACTGTGTTTCAGTGCATTGCTGTAAAATGGCTTTTGAAAAGGTTTGCTCAGTGTGATTTTTGCCTCCTTCACTCTGCAGTTCATCATCCTGGTGGTGGACAGCACAGACAGAGAGAGGCTGGCCATCTCTAAAGAGGAGCTCTACAGGATGCTGGCTCATGAGGTAAAACTCTCAACTTTACACACCGGTATCAAGGGCTAGCAGAGGAACAGATTTAAGAAGAAAAATAAACCAGAACTAGCTTTATTGTTTCATGGGCATTGATTTTCCTGCAGGGTAAACCCTTAATCCCATATCAGTTTCCAGCGTGTCACATTGTTCAGATGTTGTGGTAAAATGGTGTGCAGAGTTCAGGGTCATGGTTTCATTGTTCTCGGTTCTCTCCTTCTGCTGCCCCTCAGGACCTGCGGAAAGCAGCTGTGTTGATATTTGCCAATAAGCAGGATATGAAGGACTGTATGTCTGCAGCGGAGATCTCCAAATACCTCACCCTGAGCTCCATCAAAGACCACCCCTGGCACATCCAGTCCTGTTGCGCTCTCACGGGAGAGGGGTAAGAGAGAGACACTCCAGACACAACTCAACAGGACATTTACATATGTGGCAGATAGGCTTAAATGTATCAGCTTTAGGCTTGACGACCAAGACCCGGGTCTATTGAGCAACTGATTTCAACATTTCCACAGCTGAAAGCATTTGCCTTACTGATGCCTGCTGTTGAGTCGTAGTTTTAACACCGTTCTTCTTATTTTTTAAATACATCAAATTCATAATTCTTAATTAACTATTGAGTTGTTTTGCTTTCCATTCCTTCATCTTCGGTGTGTATGAGTGACAGTTAAGCATAGCAATCTTCAGATGAGTGAAGTGTGTTCAGTTGTCTGCAGCACAGGTGCATTTTCTTTGTTGCCGCAGCATGTAACACATAGCAAACATTAAGAAAATGTGACGGAAATAGTTTGTCCTCTTTGTCGCTGAGCTGTTATGAGCTTCAGGAAACTGCTTCTGTGCCACACACAGCTGAACTGAACACTCTGCTCAACCCGAACCTCACCACATTGTGTCACAACTTCTTAGTCACTTAGTCAGTTTTGTAATGTGTGAACAGTTTTGGAGCTGCAGGTGTTTTTAGCACCGCGGTAATAAACCACAGTGGTCTGAACAGTATAACGGTTTTTATTCATTCCAATTTGAGATGCAGAATTTCAATTAATTCAGTTGCAGAATAAGTCTTTTTGCAGTGCTGTAAAGATAATAAAAATATGAAATAAACCATTAACAGAATGATTGTGAATTTCTCTTGGAGATGAATAAAGTATCTATCTATCTAAGTATCTATCTATTAAGGAAAAAGCTATGGAAAGCATGGAGTAGTGGCACTCTAGTGGAAGGGAGATCCATACTCCCATTTAACAACAACAAGAGAGCCATCATGTAAAAATGCAAATTAGGATGCTAATACCTCACGTCCTCAAAATATTCAAAAGTAGTTCTTAGTTCAAAACCATGACACTTTGGTCTCGACCAGGCTTAATGCCTGAATGTCTTAACTTGATGAAGCCAAAGTAGAAACGGAACTGAATCCAACTGAGGTTTTAAATATTTATGGAGTGCAGCTATACATGGCTTTTTCATGACATTGTGACTGTGGCAGAGCACTCGAGAGGAAACACGTTCTATATCTCAGACTGAATAATTAAGGAATGGACATTGATAAAGTCTTATCAAGCCCCAGTCCTGTTCAACTGCTGGAGGCACCTCTCCCATTTACAGGAGCAACTTAATCACATGTATTTGGGAGATTCCACTGACATATGCCTTCATTGTGTTTTTCAGCTTATGCCAAGGCCTTGAGTGGATGACCTCAAGGGCTGGACTAAGATAGCCCCTCCCGCAGCCTTTGACTGACTGACTACCTGCACCACCACCAAGGTGGCATGACAGCTTTTCCCAACTGGCTGTTTTTTTGTTTTATGTTGTTGTTTTTTGTTTGTTTTTGTTTTGTTAGCAACAAAAGTTCAACTTTGACCTCTCAAGACTGCACAGAAGCAAAGTGTTGCCACTTAGCTCTACCAGACCTTACCTGTTCCAATGGAGCTGCTACTCCTCTGAAATACTTGTCAGTGGAAACTTGACCAGAACTGAGTACCGATCATGGAACTAGCAACAATTTTATTTTATTTTTTTTTTTTAAGTAGAGGAAAAGTTCTCTGAGTGGAGTCTGTCCCGTGCAAGCCAGGGCAGCACTGGACACTGATCATCAACACTACATACATATCATGTGACATTACACCATAGCATATCAGAATATGCTATGAACATTGCAAGGATGGTCAACTTTTGTGGAACATACGATGCAGCTTTGTATTGATTTCTCATTGCCTCCACAGAAGTTTGTTCATGTTCAGGTCATATTTGATAGGACAAACAAAGGGATAATGACTCGCGCACTGCAGTATCGTAAAAACAATTCGAATGGGTATGGTGGCATAAAGTTCTGTTACATTGCACAGACCTGTTTAGGATTTTAAACAATAGCATAATGATATATTTTTTTTCTATGTTCTCATCATTAATACAGTTACCAATGTCTGTTACACAAGATCTCAGTTTCATAAGCTACATTGGTGGTGGTTATTCTCACAGCTGAACTTATTGGTGCCGTACTTAAATGTGGTAAACGTAGTGTCAAAGAGGTATGAATCTCCCTCCTTGTTAACTGTGAATCTCTACATGTACATTTTCAGCCAAATGGCTCCAGGTTCAGTTGCTGTGTGCAATCTTTGACTTAAAACCTGGAACAAACTCAAGTTACATCAGCCATACATGGAGTTTTACAAAGCACTAAAAATTTGCCAATACCTTTCAGCCCCATTTCAAATGCAGCCCCATATCAAATACCAGCATGAAGCTGAGTTTTAAAACAGTATTTTAATGTACACAGTATGTTTTGTCAATACTGCATTATGATTTTAATTTAATTTTGTTTATTTTATTGAGCATTGTTTATTGCTTTCATAGGCTGTCAGTGTCAGGCAGGGCAGATTGATAATCACAGCGGAAGTTAGCATGTAGATATATTTTGTATTAAAGAAAAAGTCACGGGTGCTCTACAGACATTTGTGGCTAATATTGTGCATCTTAATATGAGCATTTCATTTACCACATTCTATAGCCATTGTGGCTCATATTTCTCTTGAAATTCTTGGTACTTTTTGAATTAAGGGATCAGAATAAGCTACATTCAAACAGGTGCATACCCTTGAAAAGGCACCGTAGCCCTTGTTGGCATTGGGGGCTCAGGGTTAGGTTCCCCTGCATCAAATGTGCCACAACACCTCAGAGCTTGGCATGTATGCAAAGTTGTTTGTCGATACTTGTTTTGACTGAGGTTTCCAGTGGTTTAGTAGCATTAAGATGATCTTAACTCTTAACGTGTAGGCCATCAAATAGGTTGAATTGTTACTACAATACTTGTAGAAGCCTCAGCCTTAACCATGCTGGTGTCTGGAGGATTGTGTGTGTGTATGTGTGTGTGTGTGTGTGTGCGCACGCAAGTCAGTCCAACAGTTTGCCCTGGTTTTTTTACCCTTGTTTCCCTCTTTTACGATCAGGGTGTGTTACTCCATTGACCTGATGTGAGAAATCCCTTAACTCGCTAACAGATCTATGCACGTGTCACTTTGAAACCTTGTATACCTTCTCTTAGTTCCACAATGGCCAAAATGGGTACAAGAGGGAACAGGTGCACGAGTTTCATTGTTAAATAGATTCTGAATCAGAGTACTGAAAACGATGATAATAATGATGATGATGATGATGATGAAGTGGTGTCCATCTTGGTCTTGGAGTGCCTCTGGGTCTCTAGAATATATTGTTCAATATTGTGTAATAAGGTATTTTTAAACTAACAGGCAACAGAGGGAACTGTCCAGACCCAGTCTCTCTGCAGCATCAAGGTGTAAGTAAGTATATGGTTTTTACCTTGATGTCACAAAGCAAGAGAACTGATCATACACTTTCAATCAGTGTGCTGACGTGTGTAATCTGAGTCATGCATTTCTGTTTTGTTTTTAATAAAATTTTGTTTTGAACCCTGATCCCGGAACGGTTTCTCTCTTTGATTATGTGGATGGGCTTCGTAGGGTTTTAAATTGTAAGGTTAATTTTAAAAGAAGTTCTTTCAACAGAATGGGGCTGCACTTCACAGGAAGGATTCGTAAATATTTATGAGGCAAAAAATATTTTCAGCGCACCATCCTCAATCAGTGTCTGCATTAAAGATCCACTACTGATTTAGAGTGCCTGTGGGTCACAGGATAAACCATTCAATTAAATGGCTTTGCATTTAAACATACAGTATTAACAGCATACATACAGGAAAAAATAAATTTTCAACACGACAAAGAAGAGACAGTTTGTGCAAGGATAGTACAGACTGGTCTGAACACAGTGGACCACCTACAAATTTACCACGATGTGGACCACCCAGTCTCCTAAAACTCCTCTGATTATCTCAACATGAAAGTATCAGATTTGCAACTGTACATTGCAATAGTAGGTATCGTTTATGACAGTTCATTCACCTTTATCACCTGTGTAAGACAGGCTGGCACTCAGCATGGTGAGGGAATGCTTTTTGTTTCTGTCAAGCATGCATGACTGCCATCTCTAGTGAGAACTGATGAACTGATGGTGACATAAAATTGCATGACAGTGTAAATTTAAGTGAAACTTTTGGCAGTATACATTTAAAAAATGTCAATGAAACCAAGAATATTTATAATTCTCTGAACCTTATACTAAGACTTACATTACTGAGAATTACTGTCTTGAAAATGAAATTTCACTCACTGGTTCTATGAACTCCTACATGATGTCTTTGATGCTGAATTTAAGGGAATTCACATGGATTACTCAGTGTTTATTTTTTTTATCATTCTCTATATCTATTATATGATGGTTTCTCTTCCTTTTTCCATTTATTCAAACACATTTTAAACATTTTTTTCTCTCAGAAGTCTATATCATCCACCAGGTGGCAACATGACTCTATTTTATCACAAGCTCTCTCTCTCTCTCTCTCTCTCTCTCTCTCTCTCTCTCTCTCTCATATTTGATCCAAGATCCTAGATCTCCCCACATGGGCCCACTCAGCAAATTTACTGCAATTTCTCTGCAAAAACTTATGGATACTGTGTCACATACAAGATTGCCCGTCAGTCTGCTGGCATTAAACCCATCAAATTGCTCAGAGGTCACTGTAGGACCTGGCCCACTCTGCAATATAAATAGTTCCCTAACGACTGATTGTGCCTCTCACCACAGCACTGAAAACACCCTTCTCAAAGCTATTAATGTCCTCCCGATGAAGATGAATGCAAATGCGGGTGAGTCTTCTGTGCCACTGCTGCTTAATTACAGCGCAGCTTTTGATACCACATATGCAGTGATTTGGTATCAGTGAAACTGCCCTGGAATTGTACTCATCTTACCTGTCAAATCGAAAATTGTGTTTCCATTAGTAACCATGTCACCCCAGCTCTTTAGTGACATGGTGTACCTCAAGGCTCAACTCTAGGCCCAATTTTGTTCTCACTATATGAACTACCATGACACTTGGCCACCTCATCCACTGGCATGATATTGTCATTTACTGCTATACTAATGACTTAGATATATCTGTAAGTAAAACTAAACCTGAATGTATTTTACTACAGCATCAGCAGTCTTCTGGTCCTTTGTCACATATCAAGAATGTCTCTAAAAATGTGGCAATCATCGTTAATCAGTTTTTTAAACTGTGAACAGCCCTTCAAAAGGTTGTAATCCAGTCATGTTTTCTCCACTTGAGGAATATTGCCCAGATTAGATCAGTCCTGTCACTCAGTGAAACAAAGAGAATCATTCATGCTTTTATCTTCTCACCTTGACTACTGACAGACCTTATTTACTTGCATTAACAAACAAACTGTGGTCACAGCTCCAGATTGAGCAAAACCTGCGGACCAGAACTAAATGAAGGGACCACTCATAGGTGTGATTTAGCATTCTTACACCGGTCACCAAGCACTGTTAGAATTTTAAGATTTTATTGAGAATATTTAAGGTTGTTTAAGGCCTTGGTCTTAGCTATATCTCAGATCTTCTAATCCCTTACAAGCCAGTCCTCAGATCTTCAGGTTGGGTTCCCTTGGTAGTGGATAAGTCTAGTTCAAAGACAGTAGTTGAATTATCTTTGACTGTCAGGACATCTAGGTCTCAGGTTGCAGCAACGTAGACTGGCTAAATCAACATCATACTTGAAATCACTTCTCAAAATCTTGCACAAAAAGACGTCCCCAGAAGCTGAACTGCGTGTTTTGGACAGCATTGTTCTACCGATTTATTTTCTTTTATGCCTCTTTTTATATCCGCTTTATTATGTCAATAGTCTTTGATTGCACCATTCATAAGGGTCTTACGAAATCCCATGTTTCCCAGAATAATCACCAAAACTATGACAGGACAGCCCAACAAAATAACATGAAACATCTGTTGAAAGTAAAAACAGGGCTTAAACAGATAATCACCAAGGAGGTTCAAGTCGTTTGGTTCCATATTGGGCTTGAAATCTTGGTTTCTTGAAAT
This sequence comes from Neoniphon sammara, assembly GCA_900302535.1. Lineage (NCBI taxonomy): Eukaryota > Metazoa > Chordata > Actinopteri > Holocentriformes > Holocentridae > Neoniphon > Neoniphon sammara. Next base: position 17,234 of record OMKZ01017995.1, on the reverse strand, counting down.
GGGCAAAGGGTTCTGTCAGTGGGGTGGGCTGGTTTAGCTTGTTTCCAGCGCGGTTTCACTTATTCCAGAAATTTACTCAAAACAAATGTCAAAATCATTAAACAAGGAAGAATAAACCGGATCACTCCACTAGTATCACAGAAAAGACGCTCAATTCTGAAAAATTAAAGGGGCAGGTTGGATTCCAATGGGGGCAAGTAGAGTTATCTCAGACCACGTTTTTTTTTAACAGGTTTGAAAAAAGTTAGACATTAGGACTTCATAATCAATTTGTCTAAGTTCTTGTAATAAGTACTTTTTTCTGTGTTGATACAGGTGATATTAACACTGAAACCCAAACCTGAGTTATTGCACAGGCACGGAGAATGCACGGAAACACAGAAGGCAGAGATTTTACTATAAGTTTAAAAAACACTGTATAAATAAAGCCTCTATTTATTGCATCTTTCTTTCTCTCTCAATTGCTCATACACACACACACACACACACACACACACACACACACACATACTAAAAGCATACATTAAGCTTGTTTCCACTGAAAGTCCAAATTTGACTTGAATGTCAGGAGAAGTAAAAGTTTAATTTCATTCAAACGATTCAGCTTTTTTTCCCAAGTACAATTACCTGAGCGGGCCTTTCTGCAGCAGGCAAAATGGCTTTCTTTTGGTTCATTGTCCAGACCTATGGATGCCATTAATCTTGTTTGAGTGCCTTTTGCCTTCCTGCAGAGGTGTCCAAAAATGTGTTTAAAGTGAAAAATAGTTTGCCAGACTGAAGATGAAAGAGGTCTAGACTGAACTACCATATGGCAGTGCTGCAGAGACCAGTGATAGGTTATGGGCCTGTACTTCATAAATTTCCAGTATGGTCAGCGATTGCCCTCACTGATTGATTCAGTGGAGTTTGAGGAGAGATTGATCACACCAGTAAGCCTCTGTTTTTGGAATAAACACAGAAGAACCTGTTAAGCTTCAGAACAATCAATACTGAAAGATTCTCACACTAGACACACAAAGTGACTCTGTACTGCCCTGACTGACCAGTCTGCAGAAAAGTATGTGTGTATGTGTGTGTTTATGTGTGTGTTTCTGCTCCATGTCTTGCTCAAGGACACTTCAGAAGGGCAGATGCTTGCTGACACAGAAGATTAAACCCAGGTTTTCCACTTGAAGGGCAATCTCCCTAATCATCATGCCACCCATCTTTAAAAAATAAAAAAAACCCACCTTGTTTTAACGCTGCAGGATAAATTATGAGACAAATGACCAGATATGCATGGAAATAACTCACGACAATGGCCATATACATCAACCGAGGCTGTTGGCTGAACAGGAAGGACAGGGCTTTAATGTGTGGCATTGCTTAAAGCACTTAGGACTATTCGTCATTTGAACTTAATATTGTGGCCTAGGTTGGGCAAACTGTTTGCCAAGAGATGAATGCAAAAGCAGTTTAAATGGCAATAACCCAAAGTACACCCAGCTGTCTATTTAAGCACTGCAAAAGGTTGATGTCTTCTTGTGTTGGTTGGACAGTGTAGACTTGAATGTGGAACCTGCTTGAAGAATTGAATCACAATCCTCCTTAACAGTAAATGAAAACCTTTATATACAGCACGTGTTTCCAAATATGTTCATAGATATGTTTCTAAATATGCAAAAACTGGCTGCAGTATTTTTTAACATGAAAATATATTTTAAATATATGTTGTCACCACGAATAGGAGGAGTGTATTTCCAGTGTTCAATTTACATTTTAAACGAATGAAAGATATAGAGGCAAGGCCAGTTCTCATACTAAGCATGAGATGATCCAACATTACTGGTCTGCTACACTTCCAGTCTTCATGGATCAAACATTCAAATGACGGTATATTGCCAGTGAAACAAGAGAGTCCCGCATGGAAAATATTAAAAACCCTCCCCAATTTTTAAAAGCTGAAAAACATGAATGAAAATTATGCAAACAGGCCAAATAATTGTCATGAGAGCCATCAGAGGAACAGAACTGACACAGGAGCCTCTGGACCATCTCTTTGAAGAATCCACCCCGCTCCTAAAGCCATTTGACAACCTCGGCACTCACCTCATGGTTTATTTTCCTTAAACACAAAATAATTATTTTCTCTAAATATAGATATGGTACTGTGTTACCTCTTCTTGTCTTGTAGTGTGTTTTCCACCGAAATGTTTGATAAATAGTTCAGTTATATTGCCCTCTTACAGACTCGCTGTTTCCAAGGAGCTGTCTCATTTAATATGCTGTCTTTAGGCTGAGAGAGCCCAGGAAAATGTTTTTAAATTTCCATGTATGTGTTATTATTATTTTAACTGGAAGGCCGTGTAGACTGTGGTTGTATGGGGCAGTACATTGAACAGCACGACTCCTGGACTGCAGTTTTATTTGGTTTTCATGTGCAAAATATCTGCCAGGGGGAAGAGCCCTGAATAGAGACCAATCATAGCTGTCATATGCCGATATATTGGTAACAAGGACCATATGCTCTGCACTGTGGGAAAGGAGATGCCTCTGGCACTTGTATGGTTAAGTGTTTATGAGAGAAATATGTATTGTATTGCCTTTGCATGTCGTGGGTCATCCTGCAATCACATGTTTATTTATTTATTTATTATTCCTTTTCAAATGTTTGGAGAGCTCCTTTTAAAAAAATGTAAATGTTATTGGCTGCTATCAGCTGCAATCATTAGATGAGCGAAGTACCCCTTTCTGCCCATGTGCACATTAATTAAAAAGCAAGGCATTTGAATAAGAAATTAAAAATACATCTTATTTTGAAACAACAATGAAATGACTATAAAAGGACAGTTGGCGATTTCATCACCAGATGGATTGCACAGCAGCAGCCATATGACACTGGATAGAGCAGCACAGCAGCCCTGTTTGACCACACGCCCGTGAACTCTGGCACCGTCAGGTCTGGTTGCAGCACATCAGTTGGCACAGACAGACTGCTGTGTTTTCTCATGGTGAACCTTGCCCTGGTGTGCATGATTTACGCTAAGTTGCACTTTATGTGCTGTACTAGTTTACAATTTGTCAGCTTATGTGTATATGGAGATGTATACATTTTAAGGACTCCAGCCAGACACAGGAGCTCCCAGATTGGTCATCTTGTGCAGCTGCTCTGCCTCCATCCATCCAGTGTGCAGAAACAAGAGATAAAACACAGCCTGTTGCTCCATCACTCCCTGCAGCACAGTACAGTGTGTACAGTCCCACTAAAACATGTTAGCGTTACACTGGGTAATCATGTGAAACAGAGTGGCGTTTTATTCATTCTTTTTCTTTCACCTGCTTATTCCTATTCAGGGTAACACGTGTTGGAGCATATCCCAGGTGGACAGCACACCAGTCCATCACAGACCTAACACAGGTTCCAATCCACTGGCATGTCTTTGGACTGTGTGGAAAAAACACACAGCCACTGAGCCACTGTGCCGCCAATGACATTTTACATTATTATAAATACATTGGAAACTATTAGCAAAGTATTAAAAGAACTGTAACTCCAATCTCAGTCCATTTACAAAATAATTTTTATTCCCTACCATATCTATCTCATACAACTAATGATCAGAAAATTGGCACTGAAATCTGAAAAGGCTCCAGTTGGCTCTCATTCAGCTTTTGAAAAATAAATATTACTCAAAAAGTACATCATGAAAAAGTCATCCGAGTCTAAAGAGGGCCAAAGAATATGATAAAATGAAAGTGATTGGAAGCTGTACAATTAATTAATTTTATGTATGAGTTGATAACCTGGTTAGTAAATCAATGCTATACTGTCACATATTTTTTCCCTTTTTCTTTTTTTTGTAGAATATAGCTTTAAAACTGTGACTTTCTGTATATCAAAGCAGTACTCAAAAGAAAACAACATATGTGTCTCATGTTCTCTAAACACTTCAGAGAAGACTTGTAAACAGCAGAAATATGGGGAAGAACAGAAAAATGTTGCTCCACAAGCACGAGATTTGGTTTGTGGGCGTGCTTGTGTGTCAGCGCGTCTTGTGCAAAATAATGGAGATTCATCACCCGATGGAGCTCAAAGGTCACACAGGCTGACTGCACTCTAAGACCCAGAGCAGAGGCTGACCTTTGGCCAGACACTGTACATTTATGTCTCCATTCAAGCTTCATCATTCTATATCTACATTGTTTTGATAAATAAATAAATGAACAAATGGATTAATAAATGAATAAATAAATAAATAAATAAATAAATAAATGATGTGACCAGTCTCTCCATCATACACATTAGGTCGCAGGCGTTGCAGTCATGATCAATCAGCTGCTGGTCTTCAGGTTATATTAAAGGACCATTAGTGAAAGAACATGCCAACCAAGAATTCACAGCATGGAACTATCTATGCATAGCAATTTTATGGTTGCACTGTGATATTTATTTTTTATTTATTTTTATTTTATTATTTTTACATTTTTTAATGGGAGTCAGTTGGGTTACGTTAGCATTGACAAGCTACCAAAGCAGATTCTGTGTACACTTATGTGACCAATATTTGTGACAGATAGAATCACGACTGTGGAAGTCACAATGCGGTCCTTTAAAGGCAATGAAAATCTGGTCCACTAAGTGTGTTTTTGCAGTTACAAGAGGTCCCAAAGACTGTCCAATTTTTCTATCAATTATCGAGTTTTATTCATTTTACAATAGTCTTTCTCTAATTGCATTGGTAGAAGCTCCTGATATTAATAGTTATATTAAGCTTTCTGCCTCTGACAATATATAATGTAAAATGTTCATATTTTATCCTTATGTATGACCTTGAAGGTGTTTCTGGTTGGGATCGTTCAGGCTGCTGCTGCCAGAGCTTTATGTTAATCAGTGGATTAATAACACACCAGAAACTTAATTTTTGCGCTGCTCACTCAGGCTTTTAATTTAATGTCTTAGCTTTAATTCATGCTTTGTTTGTCAGCGCAATCACTTTGCTTTATTTACAGAGGCTGAGTGGGTAATCCCAGAGAGGATACAGGTATACTCTGTTATTAATACACACATACACACACACAACACACAATGTACACACAACAAATAAGCATGCTCACACTATATATTGCTGTAATCCTGTCATATGACCTGCGGCACTCTGTGTTACTACCCCCACTACCATCTCACTGCCTCAGCCTCTGATATGTTTAATACCTTTCTCTTAACCACGTCCATCAAATTTTAACACTTTATGAAATTTAAGCAGGGTGAGGAGAGAACTCTTCCCGTTTTATTAATGTCATGACCCCTCTTCTGTATATTAACTGGGCTTTGCATCATTTCAGATTCTTTTGCTGGAGGAAAACTATGCATCGTCAAAAATGTCAGTTTTCTGGAACTGAAAGGAGGAACTGAAAACTCCCTGATATTTATACCAGCCTTGAAAATGTTTAATTTGAATTTTTCAATTAATTCTGAATGGATTTCATGTTTGCAACAGACATGTACTCAGCATAAAAAAGACTGGGTCACCTTTCAAGTAAACAGTTCAAAAAAGGTGAAATTGAAATTAGAAGGTACAAAATATTGTATGGTTATTAACAACACTGAGAAAATAAATTAATTGAACTGAATGAAACTGCTGAAGTGCGCAGCAAGGTCAAGGTACGCAGTGATTATTCCTCACACCCTCATGACGGATAACAAAGGTTGCATGCCAAATAGGGAAAGTTCCCAAACTATATCAGGCAGTAAAAATCACAGCAATTTAAAATTTCAATTATGAATCTAGCATAAGTGATTTTTCTTTCTGGGCGATTCACAGGGTATAATGAAACTGAAAAACTGCTGGCTAGAAAACTAAATGTATGTACTTGCCATTGTTCAAGTTGTGCCTCTGTTTCCTTGTTGCAATCCCATTTATTAAGCTACTATCTATAGACGGAGCATAAGACCGTCTTCCATTTTAAAAACTGAATATATGCATTATTATTTTCAGTGGGAAACAGTGTAGATTGCTGATGTATTGCACATCTCTTTACAAAATAAAATTGCCCCCCGCCAAATATAAAGAATCTGTTAGAACAAAAGACCATTTGAGTTTTCTGAATACAGACCAAACTGCTGTCATACTAATATGGCTGAAATAAACACCATATGCTCAACAGATTGGAAAAATAGATGCCTCGGGGAGCTATATGATGAAACACCGAGCAGATAAAATAGCCTTTTCTTTTGCTGCAGTACCATTTTTACATTATTTTACATTGAAATGAAACACTTTGCTCATACCTCATCCTGCAATACCTGCAGGAAGTCTGCACATGAGATTGCAGCTTTATGGGTGCAGCACACTATGCCTGCTGTTTCCATCTCACAGTATCACAGCATCACAGAAGGAAAGATAGACAACTCTGCTTCTGTAGCCTTGACTGGACCAACCTGTATTTTATTAATGACTATAGTCCAAAGCCAGGCTTGATGTAATCTGCCCAGCAACTTCAAAGTTCAGCAACATTTAAGTTCATTCCCAATCTTTTATGTCAGTGACCGAACATATTTCAACCCCAGCACTCACTTTTACTAATTTCTTCTAATTTAACTGAAGATGCCAATTCCTCCTGAAGCAGCCCTTTACTCCCTAAACAGAAATATCTGTTCTTCGGGATATAATATCTTCCCAATGCTGATTCTCTATTCCTTACCAACCATTCAGAATCAGAATCAAGCACCCCCATTAATATTTATGTCCCCTTTACCACCATTCTCTGCTCAGAGATAATCACTGCGCCTGCAACCCTGATTAATTCAATGAAAAATTCAATTTGGTAGATGTGTTGTGGGGCCAACACTTTGGTGACATTTCCCTAGTGACATAAGTGCCCATTTAAGCCTGTCTTCTTGCTTATTCTGCAATTTCATTTGCATTTTACAATGACGCGCAATCTCTGAACCATCGCTTTCCCCTCCCCCCCACTCCAATCCACTTTCATTCCACATACAGGGTGATTGTATCAGTGATGGCCTGTCATCTGTGCTGCAGCATGCCATCTTTACATCAAGCCTCCCAGCAGGAGAAAACAGCTGAATAGCCTCCCCATGTTCACACAGAGCTTCAGCACATATTATATTCTAATGTGGACAATATTAAATGTCTAATTTCAAAATTAATTGAAGTAGAGATTGGCACAGATGTTGCTAAATGAACTTCTGCAGGAACTGACCAGCTGCAATGTACAACCTGCTCTGTTGAAATTACTTTTTTTTGCTGGTAAAGCCGATTTTCACACCTGTTTGCCCTGTGTTTTCAGATACATATGGATGCAATATTTCACCAACAGTCCATGAAAAAGATTAGAGGATTCAGTTTGTCAGCAGCAACAACAGTGTTGACGGTTTAGGAGAGCGGTGTTAAAGCAGTCACTTAACAGATTTAATGCATCTTATTCATCAGCTGTTAAGTTGTTTAATTTTGCATGAAAGCAGCCAAGGATAGTTTTTCAGCCTTTAACAACAGAGAATGATGACTGAAATTTGAAGATTTTATGTTCAAATCATGTTCTGTTGGCTATACTGACACCGGCATACATACACAGACAAACCCTTGACAGGGAAAGCACTAGAGCCATTTATTTCATATATTGTTTTGGTTGCAAAAGAAAAGATGCAGACTGTATCCTTTTCCATTTGCACTTTATCACAAAAACTGTTAAACACATATTTTCTCCCTGTTTCTAATAAACTGATTCACAATAAATCTTTTGCACCCACTAAAACTCTTTTAAAAATGAAATTAATATATTTGTGTAATAGTGTTATTGTCTTGACTGTGTGATCATTCTATATATTGTTGAAAAATTAAAGCTTGTTGCCCCCTCTAGTGGTTCAAGTATCTTTGAAATGTGATAATAAGGTGCACTCACTATAGAGGGGATGGTATGGATATGAGAGTTGTATGAGAGTTTTAAATATTAAGTAAGAAAGAGTTAGGGCCTTCGCACAAACATCTGCAACAAGATCCCTGCTTCTAGCTCCTTTTCCAACTGCTCATCTTTCTTTTAAATATAAAAAGAAAGGGGAGAAGAGGGGAAACAGAGTGTGACTCTCATTATATTTATCTTAAAAAGAACTGAAATGCCAACAAAAGATTAGAAAAAGTGCAGCTAGGGGGGAAGGCAGCAAGAGAGGTCTTTTTCTTTAAAGATAATTGTTTCTCAAGGAAAGAAATTTTTGCACGCTAATAAAGGAGAAATTAATTTTCTCTCTCCACTTCAAAGGAGCTTTAGGTCAGTGTAACATCATCTTTGACCTTATTCAGAGGAAATGCAGTATCTGAAGTGTGTCTACCATCTTCTGTGAGATATCTCGACTAAATTAAGCTCCCTTGACAATGGCAGGGTTTTTGAAATGTAGGTCGGTGCGTCTGATGCCAGGCGGCACTGGGTGATTGCGGTGTCAGAGCAGGTCAACGCTTGTGTGGTCGGGCACGGCATGGAGAACTGACAACAACTTTGGAATAAATGAGGAAATAAGAGTTGTTTTGTTTTTGCAGTTTATATGACGTTGTTCCATATAAGACAAGGCTGGTGGTAAACTTGTTGTCTTAGTCTTCAGATGTGTCTGCACAAACAAGGGAGTATCTCAGAGGACAGCAGGATCAAATGAACTTTTCAGTCTTGTTCCTAATAAGTTAAAGTCTGTTACATGTAATTTTGTGCACTGATCAAGATGTATAATTGATTGAAAATTATATAAAACTGTGCGACTATCCATAATCATGCCTTAAAAATGCAAAAGCCCATCATGTGAAGTTAATAAACCTTTGTCCATGAAAGAATCGGCCCTTTGTTTTTGTCATCAGTAAGCAGTGCCCTTGGATTTAGCCCGAGAGAAAAGTGAAATATTGACTTTGACAAGTTAAAAGCAACTCCTCCTGGGTGAGCAGAGCGAGGTTACTCAGAAGAGGAAACACTTTCTCTGTCAGAACCCACCGGAAACTCTTTGAGCCGATCCGCAGGAGCTTCACAGACAACAGGAATGTTGTAACAAAAGCCCTGCACCTTTGAAACTTTTCATCCCCATATCAGACTTTTCCTCGCGAGCAGAGTGCATCACCCAAATCATCCAAACCAGTGGAGCAAAGACGGACCTAATGGCTCTGAGGCATTGTGACATATTTTGTCTAACATGTGCTCTGGGTTAGGAGGAACATGTCGCTGCAGTCTCTTACTGTACTTTCTCTACACTTTCAAAGGGATGAAAAAAAAAACAGGAGAAGTATAATATCCAACTTTAGCAATGGTATTAGCACCCAGTCATGTGGAACTCTACTTAATCAGTTCAGATAAGCTGCTTTTCCTTGCCTTCATTTTTCTTTTCATCATCCTCTTTTGACTGTAAATGTGAAAATACAGGGAATCAAAGCACGTCATTCTCTAATATGAATTCTGTGAGGTTTTACAATACATGGATATTTAAATGTTTAAATATTTAACAGTAGGATAGCTTCAAATCTGACACCCAATTCATTATAATCTCAGAAAGTTAGTGCTGCATGACCAATGTCTAATGCAGTGGTTTTCAAAATGGGATCTGGGCCCCCCGGGAGTCCTGGAGGGGCTTCCAGGGGGTCCTCACCAATATGAGAAATAGTTTAATTTCACTATAATTTAATCCACTACAGTGTATGTGCATAAGTGTATGAGTGATTATTTTAACATCTCATTTTGATCTTATCACATTTTTGTATTATTGTTATTTTACCAGTGTTCAAGTATGACATAGCAATTTAGCATTTAACACAGACCAAAATATCTTTTCATATCATGTTGTTCCCAAGGGCAAAAACAACTTAAGATGGGGAGCTTCATGAAAGTCAACTTGGGGCTTTAGAAAGTGAAAAAGCTTGAAACCCCTTGGCCTAATGTGCCATCTGAGTTCTACTCTGAGTCCTCAGAAGTCTAGATCAGTCTGTAAGGCACTGAGATTTGTCTAAGCAGATGTTAGAGCGTGAGATTTGCAGGTCTGTACTCCTTCTGCTTGCCTGGATACTTTAGGCTGGGACAGAGTATAAGGTGTTTTGTAGAAGATACTATTTTCTCCTCTAACAACAAACATATTTACCAGCCCCAGCCTGATAAACATGGTTTGGATTTTTGATGAAAATTCACTTGAGAGGATCATTTTCTTGCAGTTGATAAATCAGTCTTTCAGGCCTGAAAATGCAGGAGGACCGCCACTGGAAAATGATGGAGGTTAAGATTAACAACAGTAGAGCAGGGCAGCTCTGAGCAGACGCCAATCAACCACCAACATGAATGACAGCAGTGGTTTATTGCCCCATATTAACCGTGTCTGTGAGCCTTGACATTCAGTCCTATTAAAGCAAAATTTATGATTTCATATCTGTATTTCTGTTCATGTGTGGCGGCCGCCCCACATGAAGAGATCGGCATCAGGAAAGATGGCTTGTGTAACAGCCAACATGTTCATAACCCACACACAGAGCTCACAACCTCTTCCCCTGTTGGAGGCATATAAATGCCTCAATTATACTGATGCTCCATGAATTCCTGCAGCGATGTCAGCTCATTATTCAAGCACACAGGGTTGTCATGGTCAAGGATCCTGCTCTTTCCCCTCGATTTATATGAAGCAGCAGCTGAATATCAAAAAGGTTTAGACTGCCAAATGATTTTCCACGTTCAATTCTTCACCTAGTGTGTAGAATCCTGTTGTTATTGCCATAAGAAAAAAATAGACTGTACTCTAATATTTGTTTACAATATTTCAGTGTATTCTGAAGAAGGTTGAAAGCTGATATTTACATTGCCATGGATACTTGTCAATTCAGTTTTGTCTGAAGGATCAGTCTGGGTTTCCAGTGTAATTACGATTAATAAAACTTGTCCTCCATGTCTGTCTAATGAACCTCCTCTCTCTTAATCATTAATTAAGTTGTAATTATTTAGGTGATTTACTTTTAGAGTTAATGACCTAAGGGAGAAAAGACTAGTCTCATGCTCTCTCAAGACTGTATCTCTGATGCGTTATTTACAGGATGTGTCAAACTGATGGAGCCGCTTCTTCACACCAAATCAGCTGCTAATTAAGTGCAAATCAGCACAAGAGAAGATTCAGTACTTTATTGTTGATGTGATGTAATTTTAAGAATGAGGTAGCCTTGCAGGGACTTCAGCTACTGCTCGGGCCATGAAAAATAAATCGTTTAACTGATGAATCATTTCTGCCATTAAATCACTGATTGGTTCCCTGTCAGTTACCAAGAGGCCATTGAATTCAGCTATACATTGCAAATAACTATACTCTCAAATTCAGAGTTAAAACCTTGTTTTTCTGAAAACAAGGTGAAAAAATATTCTGTTCCACTTGTTTCCAATGCTATTCAATTTGTTTCCAGAATTTTCTTGAATCAAGAATCATTTTCTTGATACTAGAGAGCTGATCTGCCTTATTCTGCCTTGTTTCAATATATTTATACTTGTTCCCAGAAAAAATCCTGAAACAAGTGAAGCTACAGTGGAAACAAGTGGGATTATCTCATCATACTGGCAGATTTCTTCACTGGTTTTAATATTAATGGTATTTTAACACCTGATATGAGACTAAATGACTTGTTAAGATGTATACGTCTTTGCAGTGTCTTCTGGACACTTGTCAGAGTCACTGACAGGTGGCAGCATTGTGGCGAGACAAGGGTCTGGCAGACGGGATGCAAAAGACTCAGGTGTTTGATGAGAGCCTGGCTTTACTTCTCAAATTCTCCCCAGGAAATCATCAGCCCTTCATTGTCAGCTTTAGATTTCCCGTGTAAAGCTGCGAGCACGGCCACAATTCACAGACCACGACAGGATCATTCTAGTCACACCGCCTCAGCTGCAGGTGCTGAGGGACAAGCACTCCAAGAAGCATCTCCTACCGGTGTGAAGATTAAACCTCAACTCATATAATCACCTCACCCAGTGGGGAATAACTGAAATCAGGTTGAGAGAAGCCGTGCAGATATATCGACAGCGCATGGGTAGCATCTTGAGATCAGAAAGGCTGGATTTGAAGTGTGATGCAAATGCTCCTCCCTGTCAATACATTCTAATTAACAAACTGTCTAAAGGCAGTGGAATGGAAAAAAGCTATTATGAAGACAAATGACGAAGCAACATGGTTCAACTTTGGTTTCTTTTCTCCTCGTAGAGCAACAGTGCCTATAAAATGTGTTTTATGGGGAGATGTTCTCTAGTCCCACAGGACATCCTTATCAGCGTTTCTACTTCTGTTGAAGGAAATATGTGTTGGAAGGTAAAGGTGTGCAATTTACCCATAATTTCACAGCCATTTCAATGGATGTTTTCATGTTTTTTGTGTGTCTATATTCTTGCCACAGCAGAGTATAACCTATTTGTTTAGGTTGTGCACTGCATTTCAAAACACCACGCAAAGCATTTGTACACACTGCTGCTGGCACATTTTCTACTCAGTACACTCCATCTGTGGTGTTATTTTCAAAACCTGTGAGATAATGGGATTTTTAACTCCCATTCTCCAGTGCATGGTGTGTGCCAGTGTGTGAAGGTAACCTCACACTCACCGTCACTTAGGCGAAACATCGTCAGAGTGGCAAAACTGGAGGTCAAAGGCAATCTTTGCAGCCAGACAGGTTACAAATGAGAACAAGATTTAATCAGATCTATGTTTTAATATGTGCCAGACAGTGTGGGCAAAACAGATTGGTTCAAATCTCTGACAAATGGTTGCAGTGGTTACGCCAGCCCCTGGGACCTAAATAAAATGTCTTTTTTATTTAAGTCACTTAAGCCGGTGCTTTGGTTTGACCTCCATCTCGCACATGAAGGTGATTTGAATTACAAGACTCCAAAATTCATAAGCTGGGAGACAGAGAGGAGGGGTAATACATGCCTAGAATTGTCTTAAACCAGGGGAGGTTAGCTGAGCTGCGGTGCCAGCTTTTGTCGAACAGATGTCACATGTTCCTGCTTTCATTTTAAAGTTTCCTTGCTTGCAGAAGTGGATTTTTTTTTATAAAAACCACCCTGTATGGAGAATATTTCCTTTATAAGAAGTTAAACTTTACAATACCAGTGTTACAAATATGGACTAACAGCACCCAAGCCATTCTTTCCACATGTGTGCCTGTATGAAAATGATCTTTTTTAATGAAGTCTTTATTCTCTGCACAAGGAAATCAGCTTTGTTCTGCCCTGCTGGCATGACTCTTTGCTGGCAGAAGCTAATGACTCCCTTATTGAAATCACTTAATTGGACCTATGAGTCACCATGATTTAACTAACTTGCCATTATGTTTCTCCTGCACTTTCCTGTCACAGCCTCTTGCTTAAAATTGGTTGAAGATGGCTGCCATGCTGCAAGTCCATTAGTCCTTACACTAATGATGTCCTTACTACCAAATGTGCCCCATATAGTCTGCACACAGCAATATATGGTTCTATGTGCTAGCTATTATAGGCTGTTCTTGCCCTTCCAACATGTTAATGTCTTAGTCGTTTAGCTGACACTTTTATGTAGAGTAACTCACAATGAGGGAGCACAAAGGAGGCCTGCTGTCTGCTAACTTGCTCAAGGACACACAGCGATTGTTGTGGGCATCAGACTTGTGATCTCCAGGTTGTGACACAGTTTCTGTGCTCACTAGTCCCCAACAGTCTGGATACCACTGCCAATATAGATCAATATGGCTATGATCCTTTCCTTGTTTCATTGGTCCCTCGTCCCCCATGGAGCCGTCTAACTCGCCTCTCGTCTCAAGGTTAATTTCATTTGAACTGCGCTACCTCTTGTATTGGCTTGCCGCTTGTCTGTTTGAGCTCCTCTCTTTATTGATTGCCGTGAAATGAAATTACGTCTCACTGTAAAGTAGGGCTGGCTGGGCCCCGCTGGAAATAGCTGATGATCCACTTCGGGTAGTTCATGTTCCCAACCAGAGCTCTTCTCCCTCCTGTTGGTGGTTCAATCCATCAGGCTTCAATTAGGAAGAGCTAATTTATCTTATCTGGCTTACAACATTAAGAACTGTCTTGTCAGTATATTCAGGCACTTCATAGTTTCCACCGGTATTTACAGCCCAGTGGGGCTGAATGGATATGGTTTAGTTGGGAATTATTTCCTGCTGAAGAACGCCCGCGAACTGTATCTATCCACTTTTTATTTGTACTTGCTGGGGGTAGGTAGATACTGTTCTTGGGAAGGAAATAGTTCCCAACAAAATTCTTTGCCCCCCAAAGCTGTGGTTTATGTTGGGTATCTATGTCATTTGTTTTGGAAAGAGCTGAGTTTTTCACATGTAAAACTTTGACCCATTCAGCCCTGTTGTGTTGGGGTGCCAGGAGATAGGAAAGATCTGAAACTTGAGCCAGAGACTGGAAACCTTGCCAAATCAAACTGAAACTATGTGAATAGATAGATTGCACTAGGGTTAAATGGGAATATACCTTTTTAATTATTATTTTGGGTGAACTGTTCATTTAATCTGTACTGCCACACCTTCACTCTTGACCAAACCTAAACTAAATTGTAATTGTAACCTAAACTTGAGTCCAAATAGTAAACTATAACCTCTTAAGAGCTGAGAACGGGCAAATAAGAAAACACACACATATATGCACACACACACACACACACACCTTATTGAGTAACAGCCATAAAATCCATTTATTGCCCTTTGCACCATGCTTACAGCTTTAGCACACGTACAGAATCATTCCAGGGAAACTGTATCTGGTGAAACTCTACCTTGACTGGAGTTCTCTTTCACGTTCTACCTGCACCATGATTTGTTTGGAGGTGAAGTGTGAGAAAGCGTTCTGATTATAGGACGAGCGATATCCAAGCTGATGACACTGCCGCTGTGGCCTGTGTGGCTGCTGGCCTGCTCTCTGGTCTTCGTCCCTCGGCCTGTGGGAGCCTGTTCAGCAGAGCAGTTCACCTGCGCTCAGGGATCATGTGTGCCTGAGGACAGTGTGTGTGACTTCACTGACAACTGTGGGGATGGAAGCGATGAGAAAGACTGTGAGTTAAATATTGAAACTTGTATCATTTTAATTTTAATGAATGGCATGCTGAATGTACAAAATATGAGAGGCGCTTGACTTTTTTTTCATGAAGTTCACTAATGAGGTGAATCCAGGTAAGAGCCATTTTCTCTCACTGATTTCCCTTAATTAAATCTGTACCAATCAGAAAAGAGGAGATGTAGATGAAAACAAATTAAAAAAAGCTTTCAGACAATGAGATGTGGATTGTGCCCATTGGGCTGCAACTCAATATCAGGAAGATGTCCCTAATATTTTCTATTCTAAGTATATTTCAAGTATAACTTGGATAAAAGTAAAGCAGGAAGAAGTTGAAGGTCACAGCAGAGAGATTCAAGGTTTTGGAGTTGTAGTTATTAACATGGGGAGTGAAATACCTTTCTCTGAGGGGGGTGTGCATTGTAGATAAATCTGGATGCCAAGACAACAAATACATGCTGCTTTTCATTCAGCACAGTCTGAAATTGAAACATGAAATTCACAACCGAAGAAATGTTGCCTGATTTGAAACAGCTTGCAGCATTCTAACTTGACAACATGGTATATGCTTGTCACTAAAACATTATTATTGTTATTTTTTTATTATCATGAAATATGAAATATTGAATTATGTTTTTATGGCTAACAACTAATTGACGATAAGGTAATTTCCTGTGTTGTTTAAGAAGAATTGAAATATGCATTTTAAACATATTGCACTGAACCCATGGCAGGCAGAAAAAAAAACAACATACATGATAATACAACATGCTCCTTTAATAATACTAGATTCAAAACAGTTTGTTGTTGTGTCATCATTTCCACATTTTTATATTTCTTCCTCTCATAGAAGTCACAGAAATACTTACTGATCCCTCAAATCAAATCTGGGCATTTTACCTCTGAAAATAATACAGTATTAAGACTTCTGGTTTATAGTCCCTAGTTGCACATTAAACCATAAAGTCAAATAGGAGTCCCTATTTTAAGCTCAGAAACTGAGTTGATTAATCTTTATTGTGTGGAAAACATACAGCTTAATCCCTATACACAGAAGACTGGTAAAATACATCCCCATGTTAAACACAAAAAAGCACAATTGAGAAAGCTGTAGGCATATTCCATGCTGCCAGTGGATGTGTGGTGTTTCTAGAACTGGTTTTCTTTTGAAGGTTCAAGGTACAGGCGGTGTGACTTTGAGGAGGGCTTCTGCGACCTGATCCAAAGCTCAGAGACACAATCTGAATGGACAAGAGCGCATGGACTCCAGGGACTCAAACACGACCATGCCAACAACCAATCAGGTAACTCGCTGGACCTAAAGTTGAAGTCCTTAATTTTTGATGAGTTGTTGAGGCAGCATCTGCTATTTTCTGTACAAAATGAACATCTGTTATGAACATGCAACCTTCCCCTTCTGACAGTCATTTATTTTCGCATCGTCTTCATTGCCTCATATACATACATATCAACACGTCTCTCTCTCTCTCTCTCTCTCTCCCTCAGCATACTTCCTGTCACTTTGGTCTGCTGGAGGAAGAGGAGCCATGGCAGACCTGAAGAGTCCCGTCTTCCTGCCCTCTCAGTCTTGCCAGGTAACACTCTCTTTTCTTTTGATTGTGTAATTTGGTCAAAAAGTCAAGGGAAAATCATCACCATTTTCAACTCAACAGATGAGCTTCTACCATCATGTTGGGGGAAAACACGGAGATCTTCAGGTCCTAATTCAAACTCAACCTTTGGATCAGAGCACAGTGGTGTGGGAACACTCACAACCACAGATGGAAACGTGGTTACGGACAGTGATTCAGTTCAACAGTGACCACCAGTTTCGGGTCAGTAAAATTTACAATTTACAATTGGAACCACATGGTATAGACACAAAATGTATAAAAGTATTGAGCTATAACAGTAGATACAGCCATCAAATGGACTACATATTTCACTGGTCTCTTTGTATTTCATATGGTATGGTATGGTTTTGATATAATATAGTGTAAATGAGTGGATACTGAGTTTCTACCAAGCACAAATGGTGTCCCCCAGGGATCAGTCATTGGTCCTGTTCTGTTCTTAATTTATATTAATGCACCTCATCTCTTAATACCTGCAATTGTTATTTTTATGCTGAAGAGACTATTCATTATAGCTCATACTTTAGGCTCTCAACTATTAGTGTGTTTAGTGCTTATTTC